>DWTS01000353.1:0-10576 GCA_018250615.1 Oechydrus chersis rufus | reverse complement strand
TTTCTTTCACCGAAAAGCGAGTGATAATTAATTTATAATACACACATAATTCCGAAAAATCAGAGGTGTGTGCCAGGATCGAACCCGGACCCCCGGATAGGAGACCGCAATTCTTAACCACTAGGCTATCACTGCTTATCTATATAATAAATCTTATCTATATAATGAGTCTTATTTATCGATAAAAGAAAGTCAACAAAAGCACCAACAACCAAAAATGATGAAAATAAACGAAAAAATCTCAACCACCTTCTAAATTAATTAGAAGATAGAAAAAAAGCGAATTAATTACTATCGTGGATCTACAGCAACGTGTTAGTGGACGAACCTAATGGATATTTCATGTTCAGATCAACTCCATCCAACAAAAATACTCGTGTTGTCATATTAGAGAGAGTCTCTAAAGCTTTTATTATTATCCCATTAGAGATCTAAGGAGCAATTTAATACGAGACTTGTAAGAGAAAACGGCCAATTTTATTTTACTACTTTTTATTCAAGTTCTTTGTTACTAAGTGTTTCTCTAATGTGTTTGAAATAAAACGAATTTGCTGGTGCTTTCAGTGAGAGAAAAATATGTTGAGCCGAGCACAGTTTTAATATGGAAAAAATCAAAATTACAACGAAGCCTACAAATCTCTATCTGTTATATAAATCCCATCTCCTACAGCCGTCTGGTCCTAAACTAAGCAGATATTTTATAGTGATCACAGTATAACAGGTTCTGCCGTCACCTGACATCTTAATAAACTTGTATAGGTATATAATACATATTTATATATGTATTATGTCTAAACAAATTTTTATATATATATTTGGGTGAGGTAATGTCTTGGTAGCCATCGATACATACAATCCATACATGGTACACCCATCCCGAAATGAAAATCTGGATTCACCATTAAGACATGGCTAGCAATGGAACCCAGGACGGGGCGTAATTGATCAGTACTTAGACCAATACGAGACCTGACTATAAATTAAACAGAACTTAACTTGAAACCGGTGAAAATTTTACCTTTGATATAAACACAAACACTTACGAGTTACTGAGTAACTATCCGAAAGCTTTGTCAAAGAACAAACAAGTGCACAGACTGTAAATCTCGCGAGTCACATTATCGGCAGGTTGACTGAACGTGTAAGTTGCAAGATCGGATTCCTATGGTCGGTGCACACATCAAAAGTCGGGCAACTTTTGACATGTCCTCCGGCGAAGTTCCCAACAAACTTTTACATTAGAGATGAAGTTTGGCGCCAGACTTATTCTCTCACTACTCGTAAGAAATCTTCACGCAATGAGCGGAAAAAATCTTGGAAAAGAAACTAAACATCGTATTTTCTTACGCTGTCCCCGACTTTTATGATTTTTGTCATATTTTCATATAAAGGTATTTTTTCTGTCATCAAAGATTACTTTGTTAATTTTCAGTCGCAAACGACTGTTACTAACAACCTTCCTTCAGCCTTTTTGAGGATCCATGCGGAACTGATTTTTTTATTTTATTTAGAAAGCTTCGGTGAAATGGAACCTCCCCATTCTACCACCATATAGAACTAACAAGCTAGAAGGAAGCATTCAAAATATTTTACTAGAGTCAATAAGGTGTACAATTTTCCATAAAAAATCTAATAAATCTAACGAATATACGAATAAATGAATTCTACAATTACATATATTAATTACAATAATTAGGATGAGAATTCGTTAGATTACTATAAGTTCTAAGAAACAAATTTACTTATTCACGCCGCTATCATCCAGACATAACATGTGTATGTTTGAGGAAATTTTCATTAAGAGAAGCCTTGTCGTATTTCACGCGAAGAAAATACTACAGTCTACCGTCGGTCCCGGTTATCATCGATAGATGGCAATCGTTAAGCCGTGTCGGAGGCCTTATGGTGGCCTTATAGAGGGCGGTCTGAAAACATCCGACATATGGGTTGGCCACTAATCTGTCTTCACCAATCCGCACGTGATGGAGTATGCTCCAAGCCTTCTCCACTTGTCAGGAGAGACCCGTACTCAGTAGTGGGCCATTAAAACAGACATTGCAGGCAAGGTACTAAAACAACGCTCAGCGGACTTATTACAATACCGAGTATTGGACAAATATCAAAATGTAATTCTGACAAATGTATAGATTATAGCGATGAGAATATATCGTAATCGCGCTTAATGAAACATTCTGCGTCAAATGAAATTAAATATTTCAGTGAGCCCGACTACTATTAAATTTAATATTCTTGGATATCGAGCAAAATGTAACGAGCAACTGAATAATTAATATTAGTCTGATTGAAATGAAATAAACATTGTGCCGTGCGTGCTTTCACTGACAGTTTGACTTTTGAAATTATCGTAGCAGAAAATCCTCGCAATGAATTAGAATTGAGTGTACCTACTCATGAAATGGCAAATATGAAAACTTCGTTTTAGCTACGTACTAGATAGAATAACAATAAATCTCTTGCAATAATCTTTTGCAAAAGTACGCGATTCATTTGTTTTAATTATTGGTAAAAATAGGGTTAAAAAAATTGCAACCGGCAAGGTCGCAAATTATGTTGTATATTTTCTGCAATAAATCATTTCATTTCCTTCGTTCATAAAGGCATACATACGTATGTACGTCTAAATCGTTGATTACAACTATAAAAAATAAAATAAGAATTTAAAATAAATCAGAAGCCACGAACCAGAAATCCACATCATGAGTGGTAATAATTACTACCACTTGGTTAGGATGATACTACTATCCTATCCTATTCTCTTTGCTTGAGAATGTTTTAAGGCAGTTGTATTACCACCAGCTGGCTTAATCGTCAAAGAAAATCTTGCAGACCAAAATGTTCGCCTTGTGTCAAATTTTGACAGGAAACCGCCACACCTGTCTAAAATAAAAGGTGACACTCCAAAGGTGATTATTCCAATCAAACCATGCACCTGACAAAATAATTATATCAAAGAAAACATAACCCACCTTCTGGCGCAGTCGAGTAAAAATAATATAACTGTAGAAAACCTTCTTCAAATGTTGCATTTAAAATGAATTCTAGAACTATGCGCAACTTCCTGGAATAACGATTATCTTAATTAACGATGATAGCTGTCTTCTTCGATTAATCGCTCTCATTTCGAGTTTGACAAGAATATTTCTACAGCGCGGGTTTTCTCTTTTGTAACTATTTCAAGTGGCGTTAGGAACGCAGGATTGAATATTTTAATTGCTTGAATTGAATCATTATGATTATTTAGATTGTTTTTATCCATTTAACAATGTTCGTTTAGATTTATTAAAAAAAAAGGATAAAGTGTTTTCCTATAAAATCTTGTGAACGCCTTTAAACGTCTAGCTATAAAACTCCAGGTTCAGATTTTCAGATTTTCATTTTCAAATAATTATCGATTCCTATGAGACAAAAGAAAAGCATAATATTACTAAAAATAATGCGTTAAACGTAAACGGTAAAAAGTATTATAGTATATCGTAAAAGAATTAGTCGTTCGTTGTCGTCGTTGGCAGTGGTGCGTCTCATCCATGAAACAATTTTTGTTGTTTCCTGCTTTAATGATACGAATATTTTACATGCGAAGTGGGCTTTAGAAGGCTATAGGCGGCAGTGACCACTATAAACATGGCCTGTACATGCTAAAAGCATGTTCGTTTGCTACTCCAAGGCTAAAATAAAATAAAAAGGAAATGGATATTCTTTTTATCTAGCCACATAATATTAAAATGGCAGACGTATACAAATTTTTCCACGGAAAAATGTATCTTGCCCAAATTTAGCGGATACGATAAAAATCGTTACCAGCGTACTTCCCTCACATAATCCATCAGATTGTTAATATGAAGAGTCAAATCCACTCAGATGAGATAAAAGGCTAAAGTGGCGGCATGATAAGATCGCGAAATACGTTGGAACATTAATTTTTGATTTATTTTATGAGGACATTTCAGACGGGGATCGCCCACTCGCAATTTCTAAAGTGTTTCGTTAAAAACACAATGGCGGAATGGATGTGTCTTGTTTTTACTTTTAAAATAGACAAGGGAATGGATCCCATAAATGCGATCTGTTTTTGGGTTCGTAAGATATTGTATATACACCTATAGGTTTTAAGATATGTACATACGGAATTGTTTTATTTTTATTCACAGTTCATTCTGAAAATCATAATAGATGGCTAAGAATTGTAGATAGTTTGATCTACAGTTCTAGAAAACCTTTAGTCTATTGTAATCTTTCTTTCAGCTATTTTCAGATACATGAATAACACCGAACAGTTTAAGAGTGTTATCTTAGTTCGGACTCAGATGCATTGATGACTAAGTCGCAATACCACACTATAACCAACAGATATTTCAGTAAATGTTTAAAACATGTCAGAACCTATATGGTTCGGCCTATCACGGAAACACCCATTTTACCTATTCTTCCGTAAAACATATTTTGTAGATCGGTTCCTCTTACAAGTTAGTTTGCTCTCTTTTATATCACTAACATGCTTTATTGCATTAACTAACCATGGGCAAAATCTAGTGATTCTATAATTTTGTCATTAGCTGTCACCTACCCAGCTCTCGACCGCACCAACGTTACTTCACTTTGGTAGTCGTTTGCGATCAACACAGCAGGGCTTATATTCATTATACAGTTTTTTTTCCTTTTTTTAGATGAAGATAAGATAATGGATCCGCCAGTCTACTAATCCGCAGTCTAGCAATCCGCACTTGGCCAGCGTGGTAGACTATGGCCTAATCTTTCTCTTTCTGAGAGTAGACCCGGGCCCAGAAGTGGGACAGGAATGGGTCGATGACAAGATAATGGATATCGTGATTCGTGAATACGATATTTTTATGTATTACCGATGATAATAAGTACCGATATTTCGACCCATTTGCATCGATTATGCACACGACGTTTACCTTTACAAACAATTGGAATTCAATATTTTAATTACTATGATATCTAAATGATATTGGACTTTCTTCTTTCTCCAGATTGAATCAAAAGGCCAAATCATTTCATTCTATACTTATTGGAAAAAAGCCCGATGATATTCGTGTTCAGCCAATTTCGGCAAAGCTAATAAATAATATCTCAGCTTAATAAGAAATGTCAAAATAGATTAAGCAATAAATTTTGCTATGTTAGATCGTACTATGCGTGGGTGTGTTAGCCTTAGGAATTTAGTTATTCTGTTTATATTTATTCTGAATTCATGTTGCTGTAGAATTTATTTTTATACGCCGGGGTGTAATACCATGGATGTTGATTTTTGGAAGCAGAAAACAAAATAATGGGGAGATTTTTCAGTTAAGTAAGTGCTGTTATGACACGTACTAACGTGTGATTTTTTCTGTTTCAGGTAACAACAATATTACGTGTATATTAAGAGAAATAAATGCAATTACTGAATATAAAGTAGGTAAGTAACCTGACGTTTCAGCGCAATAACGGCCTAAAAATCTGCATTATCCTCAAATAGGAAACGAGTCCAAACTCCGGTTAATCACAGAAACGTTGTTACTGTTGATGTAAGACTGTTATTGAAGTAACCAACGAGCACGAAGATTGGTAGCTGGTGTTATGTGGCCACTGCAACTGAACTCAAGCAAGCCTAGCTAGTTGACTAATATATCAATTAAGATACTTTTTACGAGCTGAGTGACGCCATAGACCGAGTTTTTGTGTGAGAAAATGTTAAGAAACTCGGTCTATAACGTCACTATTTTGCGAGTCAATTGAGTATGTTTTTATTAATTGCAATTGATAAAAAAAATGATGATATCGCAATATACTACACATTATAAAGCTTGTACATGGCCACTCTTTTAATTGAAGGGCATTTGAAAATTAAGTATACAAAGTGTCAACATTCCCATTCTACCTGAGATTGCACAACAGTCTCTCAACCGAAATACAAAAACTGCTTCACGGAAAAATGTGTGTGGTGTTGATACTGCTCCAGTCGAACCGCGCAAGTTTTACCAACTTTAAAATCCGCTCGTATCATTGCTTACGACATTTTTTAAGAAGCAGCGTATAAGAATTCTGCTATACTCTATTCTTAGTGTGCCGTTGCCATCAAACTGCAGAGAAATCACCGAGCAAACTACAGAAACTACTGGTCGTCTAATTTCGACATTTAATTATATGTGCTGATCGGAACTACTTCTTACAACTGATATCAAAGGAGTGGCTGGGGCTATTTTCCGCCGGCTTTTTTCTCCTGGCCAAACTTAGCCAAAAGGGCGCTCAGAACCGAAGATACTTGATTTTTAACATTCATTAAGTATAAGTGAATACCTGATAGTAAAATAAATTATTTGATTTCAAACTATGTACAGGACGAAATAATCTTACAAACAATAACCTGCTGATTGTAATGATGTATATCTAACAGGAACACAAACTTAAACCTTAACAAGGCCGCACTTGTAGACATCCGTTCATCGTGGATCCTGTGAATAAATATTTGCCCCACACGTTTGTTCAAATATTGGCCTCTAACGCAAACATTTCCGACCGCAGATTCAAAGACTATTTCGTCTATTAAGTTAAGTGAAATAACAGCATTTCTTCAGCCTCTACGATTATTACGACAGTATAACTTATAACCTATAGTAGTTAGATCGGCAAACTACCAACGCCATACCCATTTCTTCCATGTAGTTCTCGTGTTTCGGTTGAAAGTTCCGTACGTGAATTTTTTTAAATAAAGTAAATATCTTTATATCGGTAGTAATAAAGCTCCACTTCACTTCACGCTAATAAGTATAACCCCAGGTAGCATTTGGGGTGTTGTTGTGTGTGTATAACAAAATTAAAATCACAGATTTCGTGCCTCTCACGACTATCGACCACATTGTAAATTAATCTACGGAATTCGAAAGCTCCGCGATAATTCACAACAAATACCGATAACGAACTCTGCGAAACATGAAGTCATAAATGTTATGTGTAAAATTTCGTTCTGACTTTTTGACTACTTTCAAAAGGGTTAGGCTATAGGGCAAACCCTTAACCCGATCGTCTTTGTTTTAGGCTCAACTTTACCATAACTTTTTTCGTTTTTGACTTTTTTGTTTTTGCACCTTACAGCTCTCGTAAATACTTTTGAATTTTTTTGAATATCAATCTTTTACAACTCTCTGAGATATAAGGGGATCGCACATTTTCACGAAATCCGAGCCTACACTGGAGCGAACGAAAAGACATTTCCAATATCAAAATGGTTGCCTATTTCTTCATTGCAGCACAATAATTGTATATTCTATATACATCTTTATTCTTGTACTCCAAAATTACATATCACTTAATCTCTTCATAAAGAGGTCGGCTGTCTCTGAAAAAAATAGTAACCAAAACATAGATAGATTATTTATCCAAACCTTTTTATATCCTTCAAAGAGACTTTTCGTGGAAAAATCACCTGTTCGTCTCTATTTACCGAGCAATACATCGCCTTAAGCCTCATTCCAGCTTAATTCTCTTATTTATGACTTAGTAAATATATAAGTAAGTGAGAGCCGATATGTCGTAGGCTTCCCTCGGCGTTTATAAATCGACTTTATCGTCACAATAAAATATCCTTAGCGTTAATGCGGTGCCGTGGTGAGTGCTTCAGTTATATTGATGTACCCATAAACCGATCCGCATACAGTATTCCCCTCGCTAAAGCGATGGATTATCGAATTCGTCATCAAATTTCTATAGGCCCATCGAATGAACGTACACAGTCAAGAAACGCAGCGTGTTACTCGTAGTAATATTGCGGTATTTTGAAAATTGGAAATTTAACAAGGTTAGCTGGGAAACATGTTATTTTCTAGATAGCGCGATTTCTTGTTTTTAGATGACAGTCACAGCTTACCATTTACAACTTTTATAAGGTACACATTACAAATTAATGACCATGACTACTTTGATATACTGGTAAACCAGCGCTGAAAAGTAAATGATTTTGCAGTGAAATATGGAATTAATTAATTTAGTTTCCACTCATGTGAAAAAGGATATTGGCTATAGAATCCATGACTCGAGACAACTTCACATTCCTTGGGTTCATGGAGAAATCTTTCAGACACGATGGATTCTTCAGAAAATAATCACCTAACGGTACGGCACCTAGCGAAAGCTATTCAATTTTTAACAGTAAACAGGAATCGATACACTCTCTAATGTGTAATGAATTTGAAATTAGAAACAAAACTAATGATACAAACGGACAAAGCGTGCGTTTCAAGCCTATAGATGCGTTTCAATTCTTTGTCCACGACAGCATAATTTCTTGAAGTCGCATCACGTGAGGCTTATCTCTTCGGACATAAGACATTAAGTCGTTCGAATTACGTGCCTTCATGAATCGCAAAGATATGCCAGCGTGTGCCCTAAGCAATAAATGTAATGGCATCCGCACGCTTATCGGTCAAGATTATGTCTATGTCGTGGCGGGTAATGCTCCCCCTAATGCGGTTGATATATTGCTTTATTGTCAAATATCAATAACGCAGGATCAGGCCACTTTGTGAAAGTCGAAGCTATTGAATATGAAATGGCGACTGTCTGGCACGCCAATTTAAGTACAGTGGGTATCAAGACCTTCTAAACCCACTTGTGAGGAGAGACCCGTGCTCAGCAGTGGGCCATTAAAAGGTTTGCAGGCAGGATATCAAAACCATTGCACGCGAATTCTTTTACTCGGACAACTCATTTTTGTAAAATTATATAATTTCAAAGCCTGTATAAATATTTTTAATAGATATAAAACCAAAATAGATAAAAAACCATGCTACCAGGTTATTCCAGGAAAAAGGATCGCGGGAACAATTCGTAAAATTTAATACGAAACCAAACCAACAGGGCCTTAGCAACGAAACAAGAAGTTTCAGAATATCTGAGCAAGAGGTTTCAAAGATAAATGTATGAAATAACACACCCAAACGTACCTAAAGTTTCGAGAACTAAATAAACTCGCCGAGGCAAAGTTATAAAACCCTAGGTAACATTAGGGTAACCAAGGACACTTGACATTTTATATCTGTATTCTGTTGCTCCCCTTTAGGCCCTACAAGCAGGTTGACGTTTCTCGAATTCCTCGCGTCGCCTCCTACGGGATTCTTAATATGAACAAACAAGTTCAAGGTACGATTCGTTTTACATAATATTTATCGTACGGGTTTGAAAGAGTATCAGTAAATTCTGGTATGTATAATGGTTTGTACAAAACGACGTTCTGCTCTGATACAAGTTTTACAAAAAATGTCGTCAAACAAAAATAGAATTAAAAGTTTACGCAATTGACCTCCACGATAAGACGTGGTACAGATAAATAATAATAAGGTCTCCAAACAAAAAATAGTAAAATAACAAATTTTTTGATTTACATAAGATTTTATTTTACTAGAATCGATAAAATTAAAAGCTATTTTAGTTTCGCGAGTACTATTCGGCACTCTGTCACTCCCCTCCAACAAGAGGGTTAGATATTTCTTGAATATGTATGTACATCTTATCTCGTATTGGATTCTAAAGAAACAAGTTCAAAGTATGATTTATTTTGCACGTTCATACATTTAATTAAAATTAAAATCTAGCTGGTGCCCGTGACTTCGTCCGGGTGGAATTAAATTATTTCTTTATTTCCCGCGGAACCCTAAAAAGTAGCGTAGTCTTTAAACTAAAAGTAGCCTATGTTACGCCTTATAATACCAGCTATCTACCAGTGAAACTGCCGTCGAAATCGGAGATTATCCGGAACAAACAGACGTACAGTCAAAAACTTTAAAAATTGATTCTTTGGTATAGGTACCGTGTATACTTTCATATGCATTATGTTGTGACAAGGTGTTATTTTGATATTACATACACACACTACAATTTTATTTATCTGTATAGATAGATTATACATTGGAGTAAGAATCGCGGCTCCCAACTCGAGGGTATAGGTTCGAATTCTAGGTTGGTCCTAATCGGATTTTTCGAAATTATATGTGTTAGAAATTAGTTAGCACTAACATGATGAAGGAAAACATCATGAGAACATCTGTATACCTGCTAGTTCCCCAAACTGCTCACAAGGGTGTTAAGTCAATTAAACCGTGGTAGAATATGGCTTATCCTTCACGTTCGGAGAGAAAACCCGAGCCCAGCCGAGTCCAGTAATGGGTCGATGCCCAATAAGTATGCAAGTCACTTGGAGTGAAATGATCATTGGAGCCCAAAGACACCACCTAAAGCAAGACTCAATCCTGAATGAGGTCGCATGTAGAAGTTTCCCTATTCTTGAGGACTAAGATATCCACCGTGTATAAAGGCACCTATAGCCAGCCTGACATTTGAATCACAAGAATTGCTTCACGGAAGGATTTGGCGTGCCGGTCGTATATATACCTTCCATCCGTATATTTATGTATTTTTCTGATTAGAAAAATAAGCCTAAAGCTAAGAACAAAGAATAGAAATATAAATAATAAAATATTTTTACTTAAATACAGATCAATAAAATTGTAGTGTCTGTTTGTAATATAAAAATAACAGCTTGGTACGACATGCGTATGAA
>DWTS01000352.1:0-10582 GCA_018250615.1 Oechydrus chersis rufus | reverse complement strand
GTTTGGATATAATATGTTTATAAACTATCTGTGAACCAAACTTACAATTACTTCTCTTTAATTTTACTGTTTGATTGATGTTCTTTTATTTCCGTACGAATGAGTTTGCGATAGATGGACTAATTTTTTATTTGATTAACGTCAGGAAAAGCTGTTACTGTGCTATATGACATTGATAAATCAGTCCGACTGGCAGAATAGAGCTAGACTTGAAGGATGATAGAATAGTTGTGTTGGTCTATTGTTGCTACTGATTTCTGAATGCACACGTATTATCATCATCTGATAATCATTTATTGTCCAAGTATCATTAGTGACCAAGAGAGTACTATATAGACCTCGGATACCTCTTGATAACCAAGGTTGCCTACAGCTATCCGTCGTGGATTACTTTACTTGCGCCTAACTGAATGTTAGATTAACTAATATCTAATATTTCAAATGAATCTGCGCTTCAGAGATACTTCATTAATTATAATTTATAATATAAAACACAAAAGGATAACAATACTAAAAGGTTATGTGAGTAAGTTGGGGAGTAAAGGGGAGGTTGGCAAGAAATAGTTTACAACAATAAACCCGGCTTCAGGCGTGTTGAATATTTTACGAGTGTGAGTGAAAGGGACAGGTGTATATCACTGCTAACCTGTTTTACAGCGTATTCAGCGCTTGATATATCAGCTTTACTTAAAATGAAATATGAACAAAAATTTTACACAGGAAAATCGCGTACTTAACTTCGTTGTATAGTTAGTATGTAAATAAATAGCTTGCGGCATACTGCGTAGCAGATTTGTTACCATAAAAAACATTATATTTATGTTTTAAGTAACGTAGTTAGCTCATTAAGATATCCTGTTTTGTGAGTGGCACATACAAACACACACCGATAAATACAGCAACATCCATACAAGAGCGGATCCACCGTTGTGTGCACGTTGTCCACATCCACAAATTGTGGTCGATGAATCTAATGTCCTAATAAATGCAAACAATTAGTCGCGCAAAGTACTTAGTAATAGACAGTTTGCTGACACATTATGTCCCCTTATGCGAGCCAAAGGATCGATGAATCTACCATTGATCTCGCGAAAAGAAAAAAAATTTGAAAATCAGTCCGGAATTGGCGGAGAAATAGATGTACATAAAAATACATTAACATAGAACCTTCCCCTTATTTGATTCCGGTTACAAAGAAACGTAAGCTTGAATTAGTCATTTAAGTAACAACCAACATACTATTATTTAATGTAATGTGACTGCAGCGAGTGAGTACTGCTGGGCTCGGGTCTCCTCTCAGAACGAGAAGGATTAGGCTATAGTCTACTGCGCGGGCCAAGTGCGGATTGGTAGAGGTGTGTGAAACACGTTTGAGATCATTTTGTGGAACTCTCAGGTATGCAGGTTTCCTCACGATGTTTTCCTTCACCGTAAACCAAGTGATAATTAATTTATATTACACACATAATTCCGAAAAATCAGAGGTGTGTGCCTGGGATCAAACCCGGACCCCCCGTGTAATGGACCCGAATTCTTAACCATTAGGCTATCACTGCTTTAGTGCTATGATAATTTAGAGCTATCACCGCTGCAGTGTATAGGTACTATCTTTTAATTATATTTAATTCAAGGCTCAGAAAGAGCACTCCTTCAAAGCCGGCGATGCATTTACGATCCACCCTGTGTGTTGAAATGTCCATGGTGGCGGTGACCACTTACAATCAGGTGGCCCGCCTGCCTTTTCGTTAAGTTATAGTTTATAATTTGAAGGCTAAATCCGTTCCTGCACCCAGACCCAGGACGGAGATGCGAATTTGTCATTAAATTTTCCATCTTACCTTAAATCAAATCGGGAAACGCAGCGCAGCAGACGGCAGCTGATTTGGTTTTATAAATAAGTGAATGATATTAGAAAAGCAAAACTTTTCATCATAGTATTAAATAAGCACTTGCACCGTGTTTTTTACCGATACTACGTCTACCGTGGGTTGATTCGAAGTAAACGCGTGCATTGATACCCACACAACGATTGCAACTAACTAGCATTCGGACAAACCGATTTACGATTTTTGTAATGCTGTCTGATTAAATAAATTTTAAAGCCTTTTTTTTCTACTTTTTATCTAAGCGATACAAAGGTCAGTGTAGCGGTTGGCTTCACGTACAATTCCAGTTCTATCCGTAATTATCCTAATTCATCAGTCTGTTGTATGAATGTATGTTTTATTTATTATGGTTCAAAAGACAACCTTAATAAGAGCAGGACGGATAGAGACAATACCTTGAAAATGGACCTAGAAATCGAGTTTACGGATCCAAAAGCACAATGGAACACATAAAAATCTAAAGAGTAGATAGATATGCATGTATTCGGCATTTTGTTGAATGCATAAAAGCGGCTATTCTGTGGTGTTTGTGAGCTTTGAAACAGTTTAGTTACAATGGATCTTCTTTTTTAAAAAAAGTAAAGAATCGTTCGTTAGAATACTGCGTCAACATCTTCACAAAATTCTGCTTTTCAACAGCAATGTTAAGTCTTTTGTGTTAAAGGTTTGTAGAGCTTGATAAGGAAATTTTCAAGAGATTTTCCAAGGTTGTTAATGACCAACCTAATTCTAATTCAAGAATGTTATAAGGCTTATTTGTTTAAATATTGTTCTAGCTTGGTCTCTTAGAAAATCCCCAGCGAAAAACGTCCGGAAGATCTATTTGGAGGTCTTAATAACAACGGTGGTCTGTAACTGTGAACAATACTTGTGTTCATTACACAAATATTTGTTCTGGATGGGAATCGAACCCACAGCCTTCGGTTTAGTAGTCAGCGTCTCTAACCACTACACTAATAGGCGAGGCTTTAAGTAATAAAATTGACGTACGAGTACATGATCTGAGTTTTTGCATCCTATAATTTGTTGGAGAATCGCAACGTTTACCGGCCGACCGCACAGCCCACCATGCGGTCGCCATATAATTGAATGCGTATGCACTAGTGTGGTTAACGTAATGATGACTTGGGCGAAAAATAATTGATATCATGTTATACGAAAAGTTCGTTCGAAACGTGACTAATGAGCAATAATAGAATTGCTACAATTGTTTATTGTTTTACAACTTGACTGTTTAACAAAATCTTGCAGACGCACTAATTATGAATTGGATTATAGACCCCAAATACGGTACAAGTCTAATTACACCGCCCAGACAAGGAACCATTTTTTAAATTAATTAATTAAATTTTACTCAGATTTCGGACTTAAACGTGATGTACTTTTTATTGGGTTTGGCCTATTACACAACGAGGGTTGTCAAAACTACGAAATTTATTATAAAAATAAAAGTAGCTTTATCAATTAATGCTCTAAGTAACAGTGCATTATGCTAAAACACTACTTGTAGCGAATGAAACAAAAGAAAATCATATAAGGACCGCGGCACACCTCGCAGTGGAATCAAGCTGTGTAATGTAATCAAGGAGTCTAATATACCTTTTGTAATATGTCTCCCCCCGTCGCCCAAGGTTTTTAATGCCCCTCTCGGGAACTCTAGTAAGTTGAAGAGTTTTTGAATTATATACATATTTCTGCTCTGAATATGAGAAGGGTAATTTGAAAGTGTTAAATACGCCACGTATTGTTGGAAGGGGATATTAACACAAGTTCAGATACTTTGAAACAGAATCGTTTTATAAGTGTATATTTAAAGCTAATAAAATTCTTTGGCTTGAAGGCTGTGGTTCCACCTCTTATAGTGGTTGACATTACTAGTGCAGCAGCTACTTTATCTATCTCCTATCATTAGGATGTTATCCATTTGCTAGATGACATGGACGTGACCGAATTAAATCTTTACCTATCTCTGTTATTTAGAAATCGGTGAAAAATAAGAAAATGATAAAGCAATTGAGGAATAACACATGATTATATGGCAAAATCAGACATTTAAATTTCCTTTGGCCAGTACCTATTTGACGAAGCCTGGATTGCTCAGTAATTTTGATTTGGTTAAAAACATTCTGTTTGGTTGATGGAGGAATATTTAATATAAATTTAATTCTATATGAGGAATTGTAATAGAAGTAAATCGAATTCAAATATTTTGTAGCATCATTCCTATAGATAGCTACTACTACTAAACGAGATCATACGCTCAAAATCGTACATTTATTCCTTGTTAAGATCTGTCTGATTCGACCAGAGATGCCAACGCCACAATAATAACGCTAACGCTACGTAATTAATTCCCTGAGTCTTTTTTGTTTTTATATTGAAACGAGTGTTTTATTTGAGGAAAACATCTAAGTGATGACTTTATTGTGATCGAGTAAGTCTTGATTCACGTTAGGCGTAGTTATTCGAAGGTGGCAGACTAACATTAGATGATGGCTAAGGTCATTCGCTATTCGCTTATCATAATAATATTAAACATTTAAAAAACCCCTTACACAGAAATGTTTAGTAGACATTTAACCAAAATATTTAAGAATTCCTAATTTCATTATTTGCTGATATTTTGTTACTGTGGGCTGATTATTTTGGAGTCGACTGTTTTTATTTCCACCAAACGTAGCTAAAAAATATTTTTTTGTCTCTTTATTGGGGTTAACTCACAGTACAACATATCTATTACATTAACAATATAACATGTCATCTCCACCAAATTAGGTAGTCGTATCAAAAACTACTAAACTAGAATATTGGTACAAGACGAAACCTTCCTATTATAAAGGAAAATGCTTGTAGGTACAGGTGCAGTCATGAATCCCGGAGAATTCCATCTTTGTTGAGATTGAATACAAAAACATTTTATCCGCCATAATATGAAAATATAAGGGTTATGTGAGTCAAGAATGTTTGTGATTAGAATTTTTAGGAATTATGGGATGAAAACGCTGATGTTTTATTACTACTGCGGTATTCGTACCGCACTGCAGTGATTCCAAGAACCATGTCACTCCAAGATACTTTGACAGTTGCATGTGAGTCGAGAAATATAATAATATTTATTAACTAACTTCTTGAAACTTCTATTAATCATATCATAATTCATTAAATCAAATAATGAGAAGTAAGTATAGCACTTTAAGCTAACTGTTTAAACATTGCTAAACCGATTTCCGCGAATTTATTTTATGTTTTAACTTCCTTAACTTGCGATGATAGTTCAAGAAACTCGATGACAATATTCAGAATGAGAAGTTTTAATCATTTCGTAAATTTTTAACATTTTTTTTTACTATTTGATCAAATTTAATATCGCGGGTACACTCTTGAGACAAAATGATCGAAAATGAAATGAACATTTTTTTTTCCTAAATCATAATATGAATAATAATAAAAGTAAAACCATGACATAACATCTCCATAACAAGTTTTGTAAATTGTTATTTTTAAATTCGTCATTCCGTTCCATTGGGACGACTTTATAGTGGGACGAGATGACGAACTACCCAATAAAACATACTTATTAGCCGAGATACTAGTATAGCACATGTACCTACAGTTTAATAACAATTATTGTTATTAACCCAATACTGCCCCACTGCTGGGCTCGGGTCTCATCTCAGACCGAGAAATATTAGCCTAAAGTCTACGGCCAAGTGCGGATTGGTAGACTTCACTCACACATCTTTGGGAACATTTTGTGGAATTTAAAAGTAGGCAGGTTTCCTACACTTTAATTGCCTAACATATGTAAGTAAGTAGTATATGTAAGTAAATATCATGACGAGCCACACTGCAGCATAATTAAAAAGGAAGCAGCAGGGTCTCAGGTGTTCTTCAGCAAAATGCATTAATTAAGATAGCCGGAAAAACCTTAAACAAGGATGTGGGATGGGGGAGCACTAATTACCATAGCTATCTTACGGAATGTGCGTTTTGAACCATTAAAATAGGTTAAATCAGTTAAAAGAGCTATAAAGGCCATGTATAGATAAACAATAGGAAGTGGGTTGTGTTGATTGTGATTCATACCTTTAAATCTATTGATTGATATAAAATATTTATTTTGAATATAAAATATACTTGCTTACTTCTATTACAATACTATTTTTAGTATTGTTGGTATATCAAAATTTAATAAATGTAGATATGATGAAAAGTTTTGTACATGCGACCGTTCAGAATCTCGTTCTGCCGGATCGATTCATTCTGCACGTCATAACTATTTAAAAAATATGTTTTGTTTAATATCGTATGTTATTAAAACTGAGTAGGTCCAGAGAAAGCTGAATTTAAATTCATCAGCTCACTTGGAAGATTTAAAATAACCTAACTATTGAAAATCTCTCGCAGAAAATGTCATGGACGGATTATAATAATTATTTTATTGTTACACTACTTTTACAAAGGAGGAAAACCGGGTTTTGTTTCCAAAAACGTAGTGAATTTATGGCTTTTCAGAAAGTCCAATTAAGCGGGCGGGCAAAAAGCTAGTTTCTAATAAAAAATGTTATTTTCATGAACAGCGGAGTTATTAAGCTTTGTTTTGTGTATATGTATACAAATGTGAAGTGATGCCGTATGCCACCGTATTCCCTAGATCTGGGCCCCTGTGAATTTTTCTTGTCCCCAAAACAGTAGAGGCCCATGAACATGACACTACGCTACGATTGAGAATACAAAGAAAGCATGAAAGAAGCTAAACAAGTTCACAAATAATGATTTTTTGAAGTGCTTCCAGGATTGGAAAATCGTTGGCACAAGTGTATAATATGTGTTGGGGGTTGGTACTTTGAAGGGAATAAAATAGATATTCATGAATAAATAAATAATGATTCAAATGTAGGTACTTCATAAAAATATTTTGTTGAGTTGAATAGATATTTCTTTGTTGTTTGATTTAGTTAATAATTGTCATAATCACAAATTATATACAACGATTTACTTGGTCATACCCTCAGCTTTTAACCTCCGACGCAAAACCCTCTTTTTGTGTTATAAGTTTGACGTGTCTGTTTATCCGTGCATCTATGTTTGTCTGTGGCATTGTAGCTCGTAAACGAATGGACCGATTTTAGTGCTGTTTTTTTATTGGATAGCTGATTTGAAAGAGATGAAAATAAAAGCAGTCATATCTAAGATAATCAGCTCACAGTGATGAACTGTCTGCAAATATTCAAGTGATGAAGAATTCCAAATTTTGGTATTATGTTCAGTTTTAGAAGCCGTTTCTGTATCGGGGTTGTGTAAATGTTCAATTTAATGTTATCCAAAAGTAAAAAGAGGTAGGCTTTTACTAAAAAACAGACGTGTATTGGTCTATATACTGACCATTGTACACACATACTGATTGCTTCACCTGACACAGAATGGATAGTTGAACCATCAAAAAGATTTATCTATCTATTTCAACTATGAAGATTCATTGCCGTCACTTTTTCATCGCCTAAAAGCTACGTGCGCTAGTTACACTAAAATCTTCACACTACGTGGCGAAATAAAATTGATACGACCTTATAAAGATATTGGTATACTAAGCCATGATCGCGACTTTGCTCTCTAATAAATGGATATTACGAGAATCCATTATTGTCATTGGTTTTACGATATGTATAGTTTGGTAGAGATACTTCCTTAAAATTTACTTCTAAGGTTTTGCAACTACCTGTGAAATACCTGTGAAATAACTGTGCAATGGGCGGCAGTAACCATTAAACATTAGGTGCTGCGTGCTCGTTTATTACTTTCATTAAGTCAACATCCTAGCGGAATAATATATCTCGTGTAATATTCATTGTATTTTCAATTAATGTTTTCAATTTCAATAAAATTATATAAAAAAGTAATTACTTCACCAACGAAAAAAACTTGCTCTGACATAGTAGATTATTTTTTATTGCTAATAACTAAATTACGTCAATAATGAACAGCTTCAACAATCAATTACTTACAGCTGTAATAATAAAACTGCATATTATATTATTAAGTTTGGCGGTTCGAAACTGAAATACCGAGTGCAATTTTGTTAAACTTAAATTAATTTTACAAACACACGTCAGTAACAATGTTATAGAGGCATATACATAGACCGGCCCGACAAAAGGAACACCCGAAAACGTAATCCTTGAATGGGCAGCGGGCACATGTCGTTTGAGCAAACTCCAGTGTCATTATAAAATACGAGCCACAATGTGGATCCACTTTGAGAAATGGAGGCCACCCTCGCGTGCACCTGGGCCCGGTCCCGCGCCGAGTCACCGAGCTACGAACTATGAAAAGAGAGTGTACGAGTATATTTAACGGTGGATATCGCATGAAATATTCTCGTTTGGAACGGTCACTCTTTTGTAATAGAACGATATTTTTCCTTAACAAAATAAGCCTATTTATAGTTAACTCACTATCTAAATTGTAGGACACCTTCTAAAAGAAAAAGTCGGCCATGTTACCAATAAGCATTTGAGTAATAAAATATTATAAGCAATTGATGTCATCGTGAATTCACGACATTACAACCATGCTCGTTTAGATATAAAATTTAAAAAAACAATATATAGTTGGCGTCCTCAGGTAGGATTTATATTCTCTTTGAAATAATTTTATTTAAAGGTGAACTCTACGTAGCTCGCACCATACAAACTTACTTCTGACTTATAATAGCAGCATTATAATTAAAATTTACAGATAAATTACGATAGGAATTTATCTGTACATGTTTGTAGCAATTATAACAGTTACTAAACATTTTATGTTGAATGATATTTTAAATAGAAAAATGTACAGTATCATTATCTACTGTACTGTACTGTACTAAATTTACAAAATCTCGATACAGAAACTGCTAATAAAACTTATATTCAAAATTTTGAATTCTTACCTTCAATATTCGCTGATATGCTGTCATTAAGAGCTGATTATCTTGGAGACGACTCTATATTTATTTTCACCAAGAGCTTGGATTACTCACGATCAAATTAGTTATCAAACGTTATATTTGTACTAGTTATTTGTTTCGTGGCTGCGATGCTACAGACAGACATACACATCAACAGATACACTGATACACAGACACATGAAACTTAATCGCCCCTCTTTTTTCACCGGGGTTTAAAATAAGTGTAGTTATGTAGTCAATTTTAGTCTATAAATTGTCGTGTCTCCAAATCCACTTAAAGATTTATTTCAATAAGTATATCCCACGCACTGCAAGTTAAACAGTATTTAAAAAACCTACCTTACATAAATTTAGCGGAACTTAGCATACGTTATCGAAAGAATAGTTGTGATGCTAAAATTTTTTCTTCAGCCATTGAATATTATGCGATATATACACTTAATTGAGCATTAGTTGGTAGAAACCCATTTTTATTGCATAAAAGTGGTAATCGGTTGCAGTCTTTGTGCTAAGTGGACATAAGAGTCAATAAGACTAGAACTTATGTAGTTAGTTCATTTGATTTTTTTTATTTTGTGGCAGTAATAAATACGATGTGCCTAGATGGTAACACGCTAGAAAATTGTATGACAGTAACTATACAGTTGGATGCCGCCTTCTGCCAAGCCTTCTCCACTTGTGAGGAGAGACCCGTGCTCAGCAGTGGGCCATTAAATGGGTTGCAGGCAACTATACAGAAGCTACCTATCTGATTACATGTACATTTCACAAACAACCAAGATACATTAATTCGCTTTGCCAAATTCAATCGTCAAACATTCAAACAAATAAACAAATACTACGACAGTCTTCAAAGCACATGGGAAAAATGTCGCGCAATCAAAACTCCACCATTCATTTATTCACTAATGGTATTGAAATCGATCCGTCACAGTTAAAGATTGGGAGCCGGCCGGTTCGACCCGCATCTTGGGGAAATTAAAAATAGCATTAATAAATGAAACTCATTCTCATTACATTAAAAGGTTGGAAGTTTAATTTTTTTTAACATACTTTTGCCCAACAAAATATTTGCATAACTACTAGCTAGACATGAAATCTCAGAATGACTTTTTAGTTTAAGTTTGTACTTGTTGGTAAGGTAGTAGTAGTAGTAAGTACTAAGGTAAGGTAAGGTAAGTTTTAATATTGATTACAATTATTATCACCTACAACTACATAGATTTAGATTGAATCGACCTTTTATATATGACCTTTTATGCCTGAAATATATTTGTGGAATTATATCCAAAAATAAAATCTTAAAGCAGTAGGTAAATCTTGCGTTATTTCAGAATGACGCGTGCAAGCTACACGCTTTATTAAAATGTATCGAAGATCAAAACATTCAGTTGTGGACCTTATGAATGGCTCGTAACACTTGTAACAAAAGATGAACTGCGTTATGATTTGCACTATTTCCTCATTAATAACACTTGTACTATGTTCCCGACGTTATACAGAAAGAACCGTGTCCCAATTAAAGAGTTCCCTTAATGAGTGAGATCGATGCCTATCATTACTACTATTGTTTAACGATCTACTTCATTCGACAGGTTTGCCCACAGATTGAGCAGGGTTCGATAGTAAAGGATTCCCGTTTCAAAGTTTTTTCTGAATTAGATATTCAATTAAATATCGACGACACGACGATTTGTCTGACCACAGGCTTGTCGAGTCTATGAAGATAATATGCGAAATCATAGCT
>DWTS01000351.1:0-10586 GCA_018250615.1 Oechydrus chersis rufus | reverse complement strand
TTCTCCAATTTTCTCTCTAAAGCATTTATCTCCACGGCTAACTCTCATATCATCTCATTCGGTTTCCCGTGAAAAATCGTAGGATTCCGCACACGAGGACTATAGAAGTTATTGGGTTGGACGTATCTCGCTGTTATAGGTTCATCATGAATACCAGACATTCTTTGCTCGTATATATTCTCATTCTTTTTTATATCCCCAGTCTTCAACATAAGCGAGTGTATATTCTGGCGACGTTTCTTAACTCGTATACAAGAGAATACAGTGCTGAACAAAATCGACAGTTTGAACACCGCCACCACAAATAGAACCAACATAAATATCATGTATTGTTGTTGGTACCAGTCTTCTAGTCTGCTCAAGCAACCCTGAAAACAAAAAAATATATATCTTTATTTGTCATCGACCTATTATTGTTCCACTTCTGGGATCAGTCTCCTCTCAGAACGAGAAGGATTAGGCGTTAGTCTACCACGCTGGTCAAGTGCGGATTGGTACACTTCACACACCTTCGAAAACATTTTGTGATACTCGTATGTAATTACACAGGTTTCCTCGCGATGTTTTCCTGTACCGAAAAGCAAATGTTAATTAATTTCTAATACACATAAATTCGAAAAGTCGGTCTCATTTTTCAAGATTTATCCGTGAATTTAGTGCCAGACCTCACGATCTTAATATGGCTAAACCGACGATAAATTTGTCAAATAGGGACGTTTATTTATTTAAAGTTTAAAATGTGTACCTAATCAGCGACATATTATGCTATTCTATCAGATACGTAACTGCTGTTGAAACAATTTGTATATGCATTGTAAAAGGGCTTGGTAATTACTTTACTACAATAAAAATACTAGTTAAAGTAAGCAGTTGATGTATAATAGGGAATCGGACAGTAATAAAGAAAAAATCTAAAATGTACTAAGATGTAAAGGTTTGAACAATAAGACGATTATTCAGTGAAAATATCTGGGAAATAGAAATGATTTATAATTTTAAATCAATAAATAACATTATTATTTTTTATCTGTACGCACTATCGTATGAAACACCGATCACAGGATGTAATGTCATTTGTAAGTAACCATCAACAATAATATTGCCGTGCCCTATAGAAAGTGTAGAACGTACTCTATGGTTTACTTACTTATGACGTCACTGTGTATTGTAAATGTAAATGTATTTTTTATACTTATAACTATACATAACCATTAATTTTAAACACTTTTTGAAAAATTGACCGATTCCCTATTTGCTTACAAAATAATCGAAATGTAAATAATTATAATGACAAAACGACACAGCATGACGGCAATCGTAGTTCTAAAAACAAATTTGTTTAATTGTTATTGGATGCTATTTAAAACTGTAGTTTTTAGGCAGGATCGAAAAAAAGGCGACGTAGGTATTTATTCCCCTCATTTTCATTATAAAGAAAAATAGTAGGTAGTTCTATTAATTTACATTGACACGTACGTAACCACTAGATTCCTTAGTGATCAAGTAGTCGAAATAAAAGAGTTGAGTATCATACAAGACCGATGGATGAAAATTTTGTGAAAATTGAAGGTAGGTGTTTTCCGAACAATGTTTATATCGACAAGAGTAACGCTATCTATGCGTGACTCACCGAAGCATGTCGCGAGTTCGGGTCCAGTTGGATCTCCTGGCAGCGGGACTGGTTGGCCGGGAGCGGGCTCAGGTAGGAGGCGTCGGGCAGTTGCACGCAGCAGCTGAGCGGCACGGACACGCCGCGGGGCCCGAGCCGCCGCAGCTGCCACGTCGACATGTCGTAGTCGCGCGCGGACGTCATCCCGCAGCACTCTAACTGGAACATTGAGTATCATGCTGCAATATCGCTACAACGCACTTGGACTTGACACGCTTTTATTAGTTTCACCTGTTTGTTTGTAATTCACTAACACACTATTTGGGCGCGATTTTTGAAAGATATCTTCACCCCATTGAGCTGAAATTTTGCATACATATTAAATCGGATGACAATGCAAAATTATTTTACCAATAATTAGTTAGTATTTGATAACAATCCCACCTGATGCTAAGTAGCCACATAGTCTTAGACGTTAAACACTAATTTGATTGAGGTATATCTAATAGGAAGTGAAGTGAATACCTATGCGAGTACGTTATCATAATCATCTTTATTTGCATCATGCGTACCTTATATTGGGCATGAAACCCTGTAATTTTCATAATTAGATATTGTTTTTAACTTTTAGTGGAACCATAATATGTTCTGCATTTTTCAAATTTCCCTCTCCCCTCTACGCAGTTTTAGGCTGCAATATACCTAACGGCTTCGCAGAAGGATAACTTTGTAGTGTACCTACGCCACAACCTCCCCTCCCCTGCTAAACGTACCACCTCTCATAACTAGAGGTCCGAGTTTCTTCCCTTAGGAGACAGAAATTTAAGTAATTTAGATATTTTTCTGTTTTTGAAAAATGTGTTGGTTTTTTTCATATAGTGAAATCACCTGCAACGAAATCCTAGCAAGAAGGTGCATATGTGAGAGAGCGTGAAGAGAGAGTGTGTGAAGAGAGCCTTAGCTTAGTTGACTACTAAGTCCTACTAAGTCTACCTTAGTCTGCGCCAGGTCTACAGCGGCCGTGAAGTCCTCGTACTCTGGTACCGCGTAGTAAGCTTGAAGCGCACCTACGGCCCCGCCACGCGCGCTCTGCAGCCCCAACGCCAGGCAGCGCGGCCAAATCGCCGCCAACACCCCGCCCCCACATACGCAGAGCAGGAGCGACAACACGCTAATGAAATACTGCAGACACGAGACACCCAGTTTTTGTAATGTAAACATTGATGAATTTATGCCGACATTAAATTCTAATTACGAATATGCCCCCTTTTTTAGCATAGCAAGAAAATAAGCCACGCCCATTTCTTCCGTGAAGCAATTTTTGTGTTTCGGTTGAAAAGTGTGGATGCCGGCTTTACTTTATCCGAGGCTAACACCTTAGTCCTCAAGAGTAGCGACGCGTCAACGTGCAACCTGAGGTAGGATTAGTCTTGCTTGAGGTTGTAGGTACGTAGATGTTCAGAATTAAATGAGTATTCATTATATCAATGGTTGTTTAATAATATTCAAACCAAACATAGAATATACAATTCTAGCTAAGAATCATCTCGATTAAATCATCTATCAAACAAAAGACGCATCAAAATCGGTCCTTTCATTTAGGAGATACGATGCCACAGACACATATACAGATATACAGACACGTCAAATTTATAACACCCCTTTAAATAGTACAGTACAGTACCTACATAACGTATCTAAATGTAAAACAATTAGGTAATTAGTTTAGGCAAGGAAAAACCACAATCTATGCTTTCATATGTAATTTAGGATTATGGCGTGAATTTAGACCCCCACTCCGGCGTTCTGGGTTCAAATCCAGGCACATAATATTTTCAATCTTTCAGACATTGAACAATATTGTTCTAATAATTTCTAACTAAGTAAACTACAAAATAAATAAATCAGATCGTATCGTTATCATAAAATCGAGAGGCGTATTAGAAGTTTTTGGCAGAGTTATCAACCTTAACAAAATCAACTCTGTTAAGATGCCCACAGATAGTTTCTCTGTAGACACACTTAGTCCTGCAACACCGCGTTTTGGACTATGCCATCAACTATGGCATAAGACTGTAGATGAAAATAAGGATTAATTAGGTAATATGCTACTTACTATTGTCAAAACGACATATCCCGGCATATAGGTGGCCCACACACCAAGGGATGCTACGACGCACACAATTAAGCCGAGGGCTAACAATGCGAGCGCTAGGTAGTAGAAGGGTGGATCGATCAGATCACCTTCAGGTGACGCCAATAACCGAGATAGAAGAATCCTTTGAGTGTCGCATAACAACAGGAATCCACACACAACTTCCATGAATCCGATCACCTTTAATAAATAATATAATATTGATTCGAATTGTTTCTTTGTTTGTATTTATTTTCAAAGACATACCTACAACAGAGTTGTAATCCGACTTCAAAAAGGGAGGTTCTATGTCCGATAGGTATTTGTGGACCAATTTATTTCTTTTTTGTTTGAAAAAAATATATAAATATGTCGGTAAGTACTCCTGAGATGGTCCCATTTTCACGTAGTCCGGATCTGATGATGGGAAACTTATTCTCAGATTTTGAAGTCGATTCTTTTATTTAAATTATTCCGAACATATAAAAAAACTAAAATATAATTAAATTAGTTTCCTATATTCTGTTCATATGTACACATGTGAAGTGTAGAAAACGAATCATTTAATGAACATAAAAACGGCTGTATCTACTTACAAAGAATATAAAATTTAAACATCCAAACAGCACCTTGGCGCTCACCGTATGTTTGATATTCATTGATTACTTTGCTTATATACTTCACTCACTTCAAGCTCAAAATACTATATTACAATATTACGTTTTGCGACAGGAAATAGTGTAATGCAATGTGTGGTGTGAACAAAATACCGGCGAACACTATATTGAGCCTTTGAATAAACGGCGCGCAATGAATAGATTCGGTCGTTTTATGGAGATGCGCTCTGTTGAACAGGTGGGGTGACTATAATTAAAGGCATTTTTGTTTAAATTTTATGCGTGAGCTTCCGCCTCGCATATGGTTTAAAAATCAAATTATTATGAAACATCCTTTGCTAGTTCGAGCGAGTTCACAATATTAACAAAATAACTGTCCAAAAAATTTCACAAGTTCAAATCCTGTATAAAAACAATTGCTTGCTAAATCTATCAAGGAGGTCACTTAAAACTGGAGCCTTCTCTCCTAATTGGTGATATTAAATAAAACATCTTAATTTATATCAATTATAATATATTGCAAAACAAGTAGCACCTTTTGCATAAATTTATGTATAATATATACATAAAAACACGACGTCTTACAGTAACATTTTCAGTTTTGTGGGTGGCAGATATCTTAATCATTACTTAGATGGCGCACTGACCAGGCCTACTAGAACTCTGTGCACTGACCATTAAGATAACTTTTGTACAATGTTAGTATAAAGCATGTCAAGCTGGTATAAAACTTAAAAGTCGATATCTTTCTTTTTAAAACCACCACATGTTTTGGGTACTGCTGTAATATCATCTTGTTCTCTCTCACTGGACTCTTGAAGTTCTGAAATTAAAAATAAAATTTTATTTCTTCTAATACTACTATGAAAAGGTAATGATTGAAAGTTTATAACTTTTTTACACCTACTTATGTAAAGAAATGAACAATAAGTATAAATACAATTGCTGCATTGACTAGTTAAATAGTAATTGAGGGATAGTTAGTAGACAGATGAGAGAGTTTAGAGGTATTAAATTTCAAGATGACTACAATGATTCTTGATACTAACGTAGCAGGGAATTTATTAATATCTAAGGCTTACCTGGAGGTAAATGCAGTTTTTCAATCACAAATTTCTTCCTCCTTAATTTAAATGCTAGATCGAGACTAGGAGGTACATATGGTACTAAAGAATAGGCTGTTGATAATTTGATAATATGGAATAAGCCATGATATTCGCTATACACAGGATTGGTCTCTTGACTTGATCCTGCAAAAGACTCTATTCTTACTGCATTATCTACAGAATAATGGATTCTGTGGCTTACTTGTTCATCCTGCAAATGAAAATATTCCTAATCATGTGTGGCCATAAAAAACTATTAATAAAAAGGTATCTACTAGGCTGAAAAGAAAACCATAAGTCTGAAAATATTAATTTACATATTTTTGTTTTCAACAACATCAACAAAAACATATTGTTCTCTTAGGAGTGCAAAACCACGATTCCTTAACAGTGGCCTGCCGTTTAATATAAATGATTATAATTATTTTTGTACAAGATATTAATAAGTGTAAAAGCTTTTACTACTTACTTCAAACAAATGCATAGGAATAGTTATAAATGCTATGGCTTTTGTATCCCTAAGAATCACTCTTAAGCAATACATGAACTTCAATAAGTCTTGTCCATAACCACTAGAAATGCCATCTTCACACTCCATGGCTGTCCATACTGGAGAACCCAATGACTGTATGCATATTCGTAAAACGTTACTGTTTTTGCTATTGCCTTTGTATTCTTCATTTAATGTTGCGCTCTTTATTGTTGTAAGTAATTTATAAAACATGTTATTTTTGAATCCTACAATACAAAACATTTTAGTTGCAATCTAATTATGTATCTAATTATTTGTACAATTAAAATCGTAGTAACCAAATAATACAACAATTACCTTTTCCATGATTTTCATCAATCTGTGACAGGTGACAATATATGATATTACTGTTATTGATTGTTTCCTCATCAATGTGTTTGCTCAGATCAAAATGGTGTCCAAATGTTGTGTTGCTCCCAAATGAGGATTCAACTTGTCCCAAGCCTTCATATCTCCATGCTATTTTCATTTCGCTATTAGCAGGTGGAATATCCTTTTCATTAATTGGTGCTGCACAAGGCTGCGGTAGTTCTGTCACCTGAGTGTAATAAGGGATTGATATAATAATATATATTTTTTGTGTTTATTGAAATTAAGTACTGCTTAAATTATTTAACAATATGATCAGCATTCAGTATTGCATTAATTATTTATTTGAATTATTAACAGGGTGTTTGGAGATATACTGAACAGACCAGTCTGTCAGACTAATAGAAGAGTCTAGTCTAGTCCATACCATTATAAACTTGAGCATGAAATACCAGCAGCATACACAAGCAAACAATTTTAACATAGTTTGAAGCTTATCATTACCATTATTATTGGTTATAAAATACACGGCAAAATCCAGTGCCTTTTGTTATCATTTACATAAAAGAATTGCTTTGAAATTGAATTTGAAACTCAACCAATGGTACCTTTTTTTTACACAGGGTGCGTGCTTTTATTATATAGTGCATAGATATAGATATATATACACATAATAGGTACATACATAAGTACGTAAATTGCTACCATTTCCCAATTTAAAATATATGGCCTATTATATGGCCACAGTGGCATAAAAATCTCATTAGCCACTCAAGTAAGTTTTTTAATTAGAGCAATATGTATTGATTCCCGCTTATGTTTGTTTATGTTTGTTTATTTATATACAGCCTGCGAAATGTTAAGTTGAAAAAAGTAAAATAAATTATAAACTTACAATATTTTTAGGATCCTCATCTGCAGATGCAACCAATAATGCATGTTTACAAACAACTCCTTCTGCTAGAAAATATTTACTCAGGATTCTGCTGTAACTTCCCAAAATGTCTTCCTCTAGAAAAAAGAAATTGTAGACTTTAGTGTACAATATCATATTTTTAACAATTTTACATACTTAAACTTGTGTAAAAACACGAGACTGTAAGTAGCAGACACTAGACAAAAACTAATTTGGGTAGGAAATATCTTGGAGGAGAAAAGAAATTTGATAATTTGATATGGAATAACTTGCTTACTTATCGATTCTCTATATACATGTGTAACTTAATGAAATATTTTTATTTTAATGATAAGTATTTTGGCTCTCCTGAAGGTACATATTGTGTGAATTTTATAAAACTCAACTAATTTACTTGCCTTATATAATTATTATAATGCTTGAAACGTGTTAATTGTATTTTCCTTTTGTATTACACAGAACATATGGCAGCTTATAACTATTTCTAGATTTTTTTTGACTAAATAAAACACGGCACTATTAGATTTACATTTGCTATTTTTTAGATTTTCAATTTATTTTATAATGATTGCTCAATTTTAAGTTTTGGAAGGGGATTCCTAAATAAAAACTGTTGTCTGCTACTTTCAGGCTCGATCTTTTTTTAATCTTATTTGTCAAAGTAGTTTTAGTTTTAGTTTTACTAATATTTTAATTTTAACTTACATTAGACATAATTATGCTGAAAGAAAACTTCCTACAATAACTACTTTTTGCTTCTTACCTCCAAAATTAGCCCTGCGTGGACGACCGATTGGAGACCAATGTTATAATAGAAACAATATTTTACTAACCTATGAGGAATATGGAGCCTGATGGTATGCCACCACCTGAAAAATACATAATAACTTATCACATAAGTATATGATGTATATGCAAATATATTTGGTTAATGATAAAAGTAATAACTTACCAATAATATAGTCCAGAGATGGTATACCAGAAGACACATAAGGTAGGTTATTTTTTAGTTTTGTACCTGGAATACTTAATTTAGTGTTCAAAGTTTTCTGAAAACTTGACATAACTATTTTAAGCGTAAGGTAAAGTTAAAAAACAGATCTTAACCAGACCAGAAATTACTCAGTTAAATTAAACCTCAGTCTCGAGGTCTCGAACCAATAACAAAATATATTATATGCTCTTTGAACAAAATAAAATAACATAGTTGTCACTTGTCAGTCTTGTCACCCATAAATTATATGCTCTTTGTTGTCACCTGTCACTATTATTGCAACGATATATAGAAAACCAATAATATCGAATCTAAAATATCGATATTTATTTTGATCCTCTTATTTAAATGTTCTTACAAACGTCATATTCAAATTGTTTATTTCACTATTTACATACACTTATTGAATGTAAAAAAAGGTTATTCATTGTTGGCCGGGAGAAAAAAATTGGCGAAAAAAAACTCCTGGCACTCGTGTCTTTGTAGTCTTTGTAGGTACCTATATCAGTCGTTACAAATAAAGTTTTGCGGAATAGCTTTAGCCCGATATTGAGCACACAATGAGTGCATGAGCACATATGATGTCGTATCGATATAGGTTATAACAGTTCGGAAAAAGCATGTTTCGTGATTTATTTTAATTTTAATCTTTAAGGTTGATGTACAACTTGTGCAATATTTCTTTATTAACTTCTGATTTGATACAGGAAAATATTTTTGATACTTGATTTAGGGAACCGTTTCATTTTTAGATAAAAGTATAATAGAATTTAAAATATCGATGTTATTGTTGATATATTCGTCACCTCGATAATATTTATCGATATATTGACTATCCTATCCCTAGCTGTCATCTGTCGGTCTCTCACCAGTCACGTCACGTGTCACACTTTTTTTTATTTATCGGCATCGTATTTACGTATATTGTCAATGTCAAGTAAATATTTTCGTTTAGTTTTTGCCCGTTTTCACGTAGACCGGGTTAGTCATTACTTTACTTGAACACTTGACTGATTTGACAGACAAACCAACCGACATCGAACTCTATTTCGCTCGGTTATAGTGAAATCAGACAAAAACTAGATAGAAATAATATTAACTTGACATTGGCAATATTCATAATTCTCCATAAATACGATGCCAATGATGACATTAAGGAAAAAAAAAATTGACATATTTGCTTGGTTGGGAGTCACACGTATTTACGTTTTATTTCTACTTGAAAACCCAATTCTTTGTTTTAATTGCTGATATTGATAATAAGCGACAATAAAATGCAAGGTCCCGCTGTTTTTATGGATATATCCCTAGAGGATCAAGTAAGTTCACATGATCATAACCTAAAATGAAATGGACCCGCTGTTTATTCACAAAAAATTAAATAAATATCTAAATTTAATGAACTAAATTTCCCGTTGTAGGAAATATTTAAGCTTGGTTGTGTACTTGGTTTAGCTAAGACAGTTACATTTTATAATCTTTCTTACTTCAGGCATTAGAACTGAGAAGATACTTTAAAAGCCTCGGCGCGGAAATATCAGAGGAAAAATCACCCAAAGGTATTGAGGACGACTTACATAAAATTGTGGGAGTCTGTGATGCTTGCTTCAAAGAGCCCAATGAAGCGGACATTGAAGCTATACTGAACAGTATAGTATCCATAATGGTGTCTGTAAGTTAACATTTGTCATTGACCCATTACTATCCCACGGATAGGGTCTCCTCTCAGAACGAGAAGGATTACTCCATGTGCGGTTTGGTAGACTTCACACACCTTTGACAACATTTTGTGGAACTCTCAGGTATGCAGGATTCCTCACGATGTTTTCCTTCACTGTAGAGCAAGTGATAATTAATTTATAATACACACATAATTCAATAATCAGAGGTGTGTGCCTGGGATTGAACCCGGACCTCCCGAGTAGGGGACCTGATTTCTTAACCATTGGGCCATTACTGCTTAGTAAGTATAAGTTAACATTTACAAGAACATAACTCCATTGAAATCCCAGGCATTTATTTGTTTTGTTTCGGCTGAAAGTTGTGGATGCCAGCTACACCTTAGTCACTAGAAAAAGACAATACATTACATGCAATCTTGAAGTCTTCTTTGTAGATGTCCATGGGTGGCTGTGACCACTTTATCTCTAGGCTCATTCCTTGCCCCAATAAATAAAAAGAATTGATTCACGAAACAAGCAATCACTAGGATGACTTGATCCTGATCAGGGTAATTTATGTCTCTATGTCTGGTACAAACCAGATAAAATATGTAGAATAGGTGTAAAGTGAAGTCATCAAGTATATTTCAATTCATTTCTCTAGTGTAGTAGTAGGCTGTGACTCTGTATCTAAACAGATTTTGTTAG
>DWTS01000350.1:0-10595 GCA_018250615.1 Oechydrus chersis rufus | reverse complement strand
TGATAATTAATTTATAATACACACATAATTCCGAAAAATCAGAGGTGTGTGCCAAGGATCAATCCGGACCTCCGGGTAGGAGACCGCAATTCTTAACCACTAGGCTATCCTATATATATGCCATGTAAGGTAAGTCAAGTCAAATATTTTTATTCCAAGCAGATCTTTAAAGAATTCAATTTGAACGTCAAACGCCACTCTACTTTACCACTGTTTCGGAAAAAATACGTCATGGAGAAGAAACGGCAAGAAACTCCATACGTGTGCATATATGCATCTTTTTAAATATTTTTTTACATCCATTGAAACGTATAGCCCCAAGTCAAGCAATGTCGGGCGTGGTCAGGAGTTGGATGGGTCACCGCTAATGGTAAAGTTTCTAGCGCATTCACGGGATTCGGAGGGGTTAAGCGTTCGGTCGCAGTTGTTATCGACACTTTTCCCAGTTATGGGGAGAGGCCTGTGCCCAGCAGTGGGACATAAGTTGCAGCCATTTGCCAGGTTTCAGTGTTATTTACAACTTTTAAAATAGCAATTAAATTGCATGGCAAATGACGTTTCTATGAATATTCAGTTCGTTACACGAAGTGTTTCGGTGGCGAATGCCAAAGTTGGTTTAAAATGACGTTTCTTAATTGTTTTTGGATAAATTGAGTCGCCATGGTACTTTAATTATTTTCGTTGCATTGTTTTTCAAAAACTGTCATACAGCATAATACATTTTCATACATATTTAGTAGCACTTCACCTGCAATTTTATCCGCTCGAATTCAGAAGTTATAACACTCTTCATCTCTTTAAATGATAGTTTTGAAAAAAATATAATTTCGGTTTTATAAAACAGGCAACAGATTTTTATCTATACAGATAAATAAAATTGGAGTGTCCGTTTGTATTATCAAAATATTAGCTTGGCACCACATACCTACATATGAAAGTATATACGTTACTTATAACAAAAAAGAAAGTATTAAAGTTTTTGTCCGTCTGCCTGCCTGCCGTCTGTCTGTATTGTTCCGGATAAACTTCGAAACGGCTAGACCGATTTCGACGGGATTTTCACTGGTAGATAGCTAATTTTATAAGGCGTAACTTAGGCTACTTTTAGTATAGAACAAAATTAGGGTTCCGCGGGAAAAAAATAAAAACCCTGAAATTTAATTTTACCCGGACGAAGTCTCAGGCATTATAAGCTCGTTAATAATAATTAATAACTTAAGTTTTTTAAAGTATAAATGAACTTTGTTAGAACATTGTAGAATTCATCAGGTAGACTAGTTTTAGTAATTATGTTGTGAAATATTTGTTGAATTTAAATAAAAATCAGTCCACTCAAACCTAATTTATTTATTTCGTGACAACCAATATTAAATGATTCGCATTTCCTATACGGGTATATTTACCTGTATGTTTAAACGTAACCTCTGTTATTTGATTCAAATGAAGTCTGTTGGAAAATACATTACCTACTTATTCGATTCATCAGACCCGCTATGAAGCAAACAAGGAAAATATTTCGCATAGTAAATAATTGTTAAGTGACTGTATTTTGATTACGTGACCAACAACCACACGAATATTTTGCCAATACTCGGAAATTTGAATTACTTGGCGAACAGTGCTGTTGTCTAGGTAGAAAAATATCACAATCAATCAAGTTAAATGGTAAGAACAATAATGACGAACGTCCACTTCACGATAGTCAACTCATAGTAATAAGAAAAAGACTACCGAAGGAAAGGAATCTTCCTGTTTTTTACCTAATTCTATAATTATTTTTTTTGGATATGAAGTGGATTTACTCTAAATATGAACCCTTTTATTTGAACTTTTAAGTTGAATGATATTTGGAACACAGATAGACCATGGATTGGATACTTTTCGTCCCGTGAAAGATTTTTGTGGCATAATATATTACACTAAAACGTTCTCTCAATGGAAGAGGAGAGAAGCTACTAGCTACATAATATTTTATTGTATTGTAAACGCTTAAATAAAGAATTATTCGACATGACAGTTTGAAATGGTTAATATAAATTACCCAGTAATACAATGAGCCGGGTAGTGATCAGGAACGTGGAACCATATCGAATGATAAAGATAAGGTCAACGACTTATGAGATATGAAGACGGAGTATTTAGTAGTCCGAAACAGTAGTTGGGCGATATTTATGGAATACCACAAATGAGCGACCAATTTGGACAGAAATATAAAACGAAACAAGGAATTATTAACGGAAGTCCAGCACCTCAAGTCGGCAATACTGATGAAATCAAACTTAATACATACTGACACGTGCTGGTATATTAATCAATAGCTAAGGTAATGTATAAAAATACCAAGAAACAATTTAGTTCCTAACTCAATATGCCATATATCACCAATATGTATGCAACAAAAAGGGAGATTAAATCGTTCATAATAAATGACCAAGGGCACGCGAGATACAAACGGCAAAACACATTCACGACGGGTACTGTTACATCACAGCCATTGACCCCTTTCCCGTTTCAATTAATCAAAACATTTACAATAATTACAGAATAAGAAAAAGATAAATGTAAAAATAGGGCAATCAACAGTTTACTAGAACTTGAAAGTTTAATTAAACTTTGATCAGTATCAATTTAATGTAAATGATTAACATTCGATATTATTGAAAAAAATATCATAGATAGTCATAAATAAACAAACATGAGTAAGACATAATGTAACTGAAATTGTAGATATTTCTGATACAAATAGGTTTACGAGAGCAGAATCACCGAAAGGCACATTGCTGTGCGCATGTCGCAATCGGGACGATAACCGGCGAACACCCACGCTCCCCATTCAGCTTGAAACTAAAACTGCAATGTTCTAGTTGAAGTAGGTAGTAGGAAGGACGGGTGAATAACCTAGGGAGGGAGGTTGCAGTACATTCGCCCGACGTTGCATAAACCGTGTGACGACCGCCGTGCCACGCTTTAATATCCAGGAGAAACCAGAGCTCCAATTTACTTTGTTATTTCATCATAATATAATTAAATTTTTATTTTAAATATATAAGAATTACTACTAAATGAAGTCGCTTAAAAATATTTATGAAATCAACAAACAAAAAAATAACTTTTAACCAATGGTCGTTTAATACACATAGTTCGTCGGATTAATTTTGAACTAGTTGATGCCTGTGACTTCGCCCGAGTGAAATTAAAAGTGTCATAAGGCATAACCTACTACAGGCTATTTTTAGTTAAGATAAAAAATAGGGTTCCGCGGAAAAAATCAAACCCACGAACTATTCAATTCTACCCGGAAGAAGTCGCGGTCATCAGCTAGTATATTCTAATGTTGTCGACGACATAAATTGTCGGCCATTTTACCATAAAATAGTTTGAATAGTTGAGACGTAAAACCAATGCCTAAAAACTGAATAGAATTTTGCATGTTCAATCAAAGCAAGGTTATGTCTCACATAGTTGCACGGCCAATTTTAAGGTTCAGTGAACTGAATACGAGTGTTACAGAATACATTCACAACCAAGCAAGCACTTAATGTAAAACCTGAGCGTTATAGATGAATAACTGGAGCATAAGCAATAAGAGGAATGGATATAAATTTATTCATTCTAACAATGAATACTGATTACCATTTCAGGATTGAAGAGACCAGTATCGTTGCTACTTGCATCTAAATAGTACTATTATCTCTAATCGATAATTATTACTTAGAATGCCGTTCGACGGGCGTAGTTTATACTGATGATACACAGATAAATTTAATTTAATGGTTGATTTATGACTTTCTGTACTCGTATATCTGTGGTGTAGAGAAACAATTTTACAATTTTTGTGAGCGGTGAAGTTAGTGAAGCGGTATGTAATTAATAATTATGATGTTAAGTTGTATCTTGATTATAAATATTTAATAACTAATCAAAACTAATACTTATAATAAATTAAGTCCTAACTCTGGTGCTATTAACAAGAAAAAGTGAGTTTTTTTTCGATGTGATGTATGAGGCTGTTGACAATGCTGTTCCATACTACGTTGAACACACCGGTTCTCGTCCGATCACCAAATTTAAGAAAAAGTGAGATAGTCAGACCGCCCTCTTAAACTAAAAACTGTCCTATCACTAACATAGGCATAAATAAATAGGGCACTTTTGCTGCAAATCGTGTATTTTCGAAATGACAATCGTGAGTTAGATATGATTAGCACCGACCAAGACACGATTAAGATCTAATAATAGTCACACGTGGCCCTTCGAATGTAGTGGACACACATGTACAGAGTCACGCGTACTTGCATTGACCCACATATTGCATGAAAATAAACATTTTATGCAGCACGATGTCGGCTCTAAGGCCTGATTTTATCCTAATGTCTTAAGAAACATTTAAAATCTACTTCTATACATATATGTATAGTAGTAAACTAAAATAATAAAACTAACACATTCTGCCATTTTGGAAGCGTCTATCTTCCAAACAATTCACTTTGGGATAAAGGGTTTTAGAAACCTCAATGTCATTTTCAAAGATCTATTCATAGGCACGCATAGGTTTGATGACAAATATTTTATTTTAGTTTCAGTTCCCATGTATGCCCCCCCCTTAATTTCCTAAATTTAATTTTGTATAAAAATCGTAAAGCGGTTCACATAATACATCTACCTACCAAGTTTCAATTGCGTAGTTCTAATAGTTTCGGAATAAAATGGCTGTAACATACTCGGACGGACAGACAGATAGACGGATATGACGAATCTATAAAGGTTCCGTTTTTTGCTATTCGGCTACGGAACCCTTAAAAGCAGGAAACTGAAATATATAAGGACTCAAAGCCCTCTTCATCACTCATCATCACCTCATAAAATGAGTATAATATATGAATGTCACCTATGCGAAACTAAATATAAATAATTGATAGAAAATATTTTTTCTTTTCTAGGCCGACATTTTTTAAAACATACTGTACAACACGACACATGTATTCTCTCGCGAGAAAGAGAATTGACATCTTCTTGAAAACTATGGGAGATAATTAGTCTTCAAATAAAAAAATTTTTTATTACACTTATAATATATTTGGAAACTTTCCAAATTGGCTCACATGAACTACTAGGGTTCCTAAATATTGACAAAAAGTATAGATAACATTTATTATACCACTTTAAAATATTTCAATTATTTTAACCATTAAATATGATGTTACGTACTCTATGATGTCGTTCCATCCACATACCTCATTAGTACTCCACGTGACGGTTTTATACGACCCCACTTTATTTGCTATTTTACTACAGGTGCAAGATGTGAGCAAACGAGAAAAAAACCTTACTGGTTTTTTTCGTTTGAAAAAAAAAATACTAGCTCGGCAAACGTTGAGCTGCCATATAAATAATTTCTATTTATGTCATATTCATTATTTTTTTTAATGGGGGATGGGGGCAGGTGAGTGGTATGAATTTGGGTTGGGATTATAGGTAAGGATTATTTTTGGCCCCAAATCAAAAAAAAAATTGACAAAAAATAGAAAATAAAGAATAGATAGGGGTAGGTAACTAAAAACTAACATCCTAATCACCTAGTGGTATGAATATATTTTATAACCTATTGACAAACATAAAAAAATTACGCAATAAAAATCATAAAAATCGGTCAAGCAAACTGCTTGAACGGTGGAGTGGCACCACAAACACCGTGACACGAGATTTTTATGTATTACAACTTCCTATACATAATCAACCTTATTTTATTTATGTTTTAAGACGTAACATGGTTAATGGTTATCGTATGAACGAAAGTAATCATAAAATACTTGTAGATACCTACACTAACTATCCGTACACTAAAAAAATCCTTTTTATAAATAGATTGTTTTAGAATTATAGAAATTTATGACACAAAAATTTATATCATAATCCCTACAAACGGAAATACGTAATACTGGAGAGTAACACAATCACTACCCTCATTCAGATTCGAATAATGTCTCGCACATAAATGCTTGGGTAATTACAAGGCACGTGTCTCACATGCGTTATGTTATGATATCGTAATCAGTTCATGGTTTTGCCTTTCGCTTTGTTCTGGATTAGACCTCAGTTTATCTTTGTCATTACTTAAACAAGGTTTCTTAGTATAATTATTTTGTACAGGTACCCACTATTATGCCATACATACATATAATGACTTTGAAACTACTAAGCCGTGTTATAACATGCATAACGGAATGGCAGAGTAAAGCTAGAACTGGAATGTTTTAATTAAGGATAATACGGAAAGTCAATTTTCTATGTGTGGTTGGATTTTCTCAACAAAGTTTAGGGATGCTAGATAATGTAATAGTATTTTAATACATTTTTATAAGTCTTCAAAGCGTAAATATTGATATATTAAGTTTATTTAATTTTTCATAATAAACACCTGCACTAAATCAAATGTACAAAACATTAAAAATATTGAAGACGTGCAATTATCAAGAGTAATAATGAGATGAAGAACTGAGCAGTAAAAGGTCAGAAACTATCATACGATACTGCGATACGCATAACTGATGAAGAGCGAGATCACAGGAAGACGATACATAGCAACCGTTTATTAGATAACCCGCCAACCCTCTGTGCATCTGATAACATATTATGCTCTGATGCGCTTGCTGTTTTCTTAACTAATGTCAACACAGATAAGATAAATTTTCCATTTAACCAATCACACTAGACATAAATAGACTTTATGGTGATGTTAATTTGAGGTCAATCGATTAATCTAGCGTAGAGCTAGCTCCGTAAACAACCATGTAATACACTGTTGAAATAAAATCGATCAAATATACGAAACATAAATTTTAATACATAAATAAAAATTCTAAAGTACCGATTGTAATGATACATTAAATCATCAATTTGTATTTTAAACTCGATAAATACAATAATCACAGAAATGCAGAAGAAATCACACATTACACACCAAATCAAAGAGTCCTAAAAATAAATTTAGATTTACAACAAGCTTATAAGCTTAATTTGACTAAGGAATTCATTCGCAAAGAATGTTTTGCTCAGAAAATAAAAGAATATAAATACAAGGTTATTACCGGTTTAATGGTATTGGTGTGTATTTATAGCGCAACGGTAATAGAGATGTTGATCAGAAATGATCGAATTCAATTTAAATTGATTGACGCCACACGTAATAAAGTATGCGATATTGAAATCATGATAAAATTTACACGTGGCATCGTTATGAAACTCATGTTCTTCACTATTGACAAATAATATTTCAATTCAGTATCTGATAAGTTTTTGGGAAGAATGTTGAGGTAAGAATAGGATCCCAACCCAAATATAAGGATAACTTGCGTGTCTTACGACGAGATACGTCAAAAGGAAATCAGTTCAGCCAATGTACAGGTAATGGATTTTGAGAATGTAGGGATCCGTCACACTTGTGCAAGTAGAATCCATTAGAGTCAGCTAAATACCAATTTGGTAGTAAGAAAATGAAAAATAGTGTATTTTAACATAAAACATACCAATAACACAGTACAACACAACACACAATACAAACAAAATAGTTTTACGAGTTTCAGTATAATATACTCTAGAAAGTTTTCACATTTTTTCATTTATTATCAGTTCAACGTGATGTTTGTGGACACGACAAAGTTTTGCCTGTTCACGGCCGACAATTTACATCCTTAATAGAGCTGTGATATATTAACATTTTCACTGCCATTGCGTGGTGAGTGGATAAACGAGAAATTATTATTATTTTATGTGACATATTACTCATAAAAATAGATTGGAATTTATTATTATTATAAATTATAATAGAAAAATAAAACCTGCATCGTTATCATAATCATTGATCGACGTGAATCGTTAAAGAACGGTTACATATATGTTATTTTCTTTACTACTTAATTAGTTCTACAACGAGGTTAAACGTGTGTCTTTTTTTTCGAACAACATGCGAGTGGTTATTGCTAGCTTTGGAACAAAACATATCTATACATAATAATAAAACTGTAACTGGTCTATGTCTATACATGGGAGATATTTAAGAAAAAAAATACGAAGAGTCTATAAATGAGTCTTTATATATATCTCAATAGAACCAAAATGATTTTTTTTAGAATTGTTGTCTGAATGAAAACATGAAATAATATGAAAACTATCTGAATAAAATTTGATGCGGTTTTCACAGTAGTATTACTGGATGTCTAACTTAAAAACTGGTGCATATTTTATTTTAGTATACGCCGCTTATAACTACGACCAATATAAGATGAACTTAGCTTGATATGGTCTATTATATTGAATATGGTTCAGCTTAAGTTGGAAGTCCTGAAATAGATCACAGAACGTTGACCACTAAATATAATATCGGTGTATGTGTGATTACACCATTCGAACTGCTCAGGGACAAAACAGGATGACATAAGCTTACAAATTGGGTTCAGAGGAGAATTGTTGATTACATCAATTTGTTCATCTTGTCTGGGTTATGAAATATAGGTACCTACCTAACTTTAGATTTTCAATATACTTAGAAATACAAACTTAAAAGGTCATAAGAATATGCTGACTGTAAAAAGTAAAATAATTTCCTCCGTGATCCTTGGGGTTACGGCCAAACAAATCCGGAGGGTTGTATGGGCCATAAACGCGAGACGACTTGGGGAACACTTACAATCTTATCGGCAAAGATTTTCGTGAGTGAACATTACACGTTAACTTTTGAAAATGCCATATTGAAATGTTTCTGAGTGTAATTTTTTCTCAAATGTCTGTAATTTCTGTCTCAGTATAATTGGAAGCAAAATTAAGTTAGTAATTTTTACTAGATTCTCTAACATTTTCGGACTTTAAAACTTCAGTAACCTATAAAGTTTGAATTTAAGTCCTTCAGCTGTTGGCATTTAAATTAACAACTTAAGCTTTAATGCTAAGATGCGCAGTTATATATTATCTCATTACACGGCCCATTAGGAAACCTCCGTAATGGTCTGAATATGTTAAACGCGATTTAAACGTATTACATAAAATAGCTAAGATATAATAAAGAAGAAAATCCATTAAAAGAGGCCAAAGCTATCATCCAGCAAAAATATTTTCTTGTTTTCTCTGTAAGAAACTCTGGAGCAAAAGTTATATTAGCGAAATTACATCGTAAAAATGTAATGAAACGTCAATGTCTCCTAAGAGTGTACAAAAATATCTAAAATTCTGTGAAAATAATTAATTAATTTTGTGTAGATATTCTCTATTGTTAATATTTTCCGAGATGTGGTTGTTTGAAAAAAGCACATTTAATTTTTTTTTGGATTTCGACAAATGTCCGAAGTATTTTCCAAAAACAAAAAATTGTTTAATTTCAACAACCAAATCTCGGTAAATATTAAAAATACGGAAAAAAGTTTTAAACAAAAAGTAAGCGAAATTTCATTGTCTATATAAAAGGTCTCTACATTTTGTTTGCGTAAAAACGCACCGTTTTCGAGATATTGACAAAAAGGCGTTTTTCAAGATGGCTGACGCTAGCGGTTTCCCTTCTGACTGAATCCAATTGACAAATCAATTACCAAGATTTTTGCGGAGCGAATTCCCTGAAAATCTTGGATTATAAACATAAACGATAATTTCTAACAGACTTCAAAAAGGAGGTGGTTATCAATTCGGTTGGTAAATTTTATGTAAGCCAATAGATGTACACACTACACACCCGTGTAGATATATGATAAGTTTGTTGTTTATTTGGCTTGAGTGCCACTAAACCTGCACATTGTAATAACTAATAGGTGCCAAACAATGTCGGAATACATGTATCCGTACGCCAAAGGGCCGCCCCTGACATGTTGATGTTAAGATTTCGTTGCCGTTTTAGCAAGATATCATTTGGAAATACATTTACAACCGTTTAACAAAATTATCAATGTTGTTTAAGATAAAACAATTTAACATTCTAAAATTAGATGGCGAAAACTAGAAGAGACAAGTGTTAAATTAAATCTTAGTCAAGATTCTAATCCTGGGCATTCTGAAAAACTAGAACAGTGACATACGGGACTCTAAGACATATACTGAGGAATGGGCAAAAATAAACACAAGGGCAAAGACAGGACCCAAAAAATAATGAAGCAGTAGTAACTATTCTTTTTGATATTAAATCTATTTCATATTCACTACCCTGGAAGAATAAACAAACTCCCGCCCATTTCTTTTAATTAAATCTTGTAGCTGAACATAAAACAAATAGCGGAAAAAAGGAGCTTTGTGGTTGTCCTGAATCACTGCAGTGTCGGTTACTTGAGGGCAAATTGTTACATAAGACACCGCAGTGCACTTTATAACGTGACTCAGTAGAAACATATACACAGGACTGGCGAGATATAAAGGTGTATGCACACGTAGCCTAACGGTACGGTACGCAGTATAAGTTCTTCGATACTCAGATATAGGTCTAAAACACCGAATCGGCAACATGTTTATAACGTGACTCAGTAGAAACATATACACAGGACCGGCGAGATATAAAGGTGTATGCACACGTAGCCTAACGGTACGGTACGCAGTATAAGTTCTTCGATACTCAGATATAG
>DWTS01000349.1:0-10605 GCA_018250615.1 Oechydrus chersis rufus | reverse complement strand
AAAAAAAAATCAAGTTACATCGGCTTTGAGCGCCCTTTTGGCTAAAGTTGGCCGGGAGAAAAAAGCCGGCGGAAAAACATTTTTATTCAAAGATTAATCAAAAGTATCCGTATGTAGAGTTCTATTTGCTAATATAGAGTTCTACGGTATAAACTATAAAGTAATAAAGTTACAGTAGTATGTATTAATAGCATAATTTTCTTATGTTTACTGACTCACGCTTTAAGTAATTACGTACACTTTCGGGATATGTTCTAAGATATAGTTAACTGAGCGACTTAAAGCAATTTATTTGGAATTTTAGGTACAAATACCTACTTAGTACCAGTAGGTAATCAAAGATTTCACACTTTCAACACATATCAAAATTATTCTTTTCAGGGCTGTCGATAACCGTCGTTAAGGTCCTGTGCACATTATTTTGACAAATATTTTATTGTTATTATTTTAAATGCGGAACCCGTATATACTGAAACCGGTAAAATCTGATTTTTCGGGTCGGGGACTCTCGGGATCGAAGGGCTATACTAAAAATACTAAAACTACTAAAAATATACAGAATTGAAACATATTTTTGCCTTCCTCTTGAGATTATTACTAATTTCGGAGATAATCATTCTGCTTTCACCGTCTCCATGGTTTTGCAATAAATGAATAGGAAACTATAGAACATTAAGGCACGTGCAAAATAATGCATTAACTATAAAAGTATGTACTATGTACCTATACGTACATATTGATGACGAATAAACTCTACTATAATCCTTCTCGTTCTGAGAGGAGACCCGAGCCCAGCAGTGGGACAGTAATGGATCGATGACAAACTCTATTACCTGGCAAAATCGGTAGGCACACACTTAAATTTTCGCAAAGTAAAATTAAAGATTTAAACATAGATTACGTTACGTAATTAATCTAACCTACTACCTATATCTACATGGTCTGACGAAGACTAACCAACACAATATTTTAATCACTTGGCTGAACTGAACTAAATTTGAATCTCTTGGCTGATTCCGGTCAATCATCTTCAAAGGGCTGACTTTCAATATGCCAAGTTGTTAAACGTTGAGCGATTCTAGTTCAATTAACTATCAGCCTAGGCATCCAGTTGGATGCCGGCGCTTAATGAACGGTTAAGCGTTCTATTAAATGGTCAATTGAACCAGGTGGCTGCGACATATCCACTACGAAAGGACGTGCGTCGGGTCGTTCGATAGAGACAATGGGAGAATTATTCATGCAACTCCTGCGCACAATCTCCAAATTGTAACCTATAGAAGATCGAGAGACTGGTTACTCTGCGCCTGTGCCTTGGACTTTGAAGATTGGTGTTAGCCATTTCTGAATTACTAATAAGCTTTTTAGCACATCTCTCCATTGAATCCAAAGTTGACTGGTGACATTTAGCAGCACCAGCCCAAATGTGACTGCAGTATCTACCTAGGTACTCCACACTTGGTCTTACTTTATATAAAAATGACGCCAACGTCGAATCGTCGAAGGGCTTGTCTAGTGTATAATATCTCCACAAAATGTAGGATACCATACAATCGTCGCATGTCGTATATTGCACACGCGAATATTTTCATAGAAACATAAAAACAAATGGATGTTCGTGCACCGATCGACACACGACGTTATTGTTTCATACACCGTTGTTTGTGCCCGTTTTATTTCGAAAATCCTCCACTTTTATGCCATACAGGTAAGCTGATCTAAGTGAGTACTTATTCACAAATCTTAAATTAAACGCGATATTAGAGGAAACGACCTAAAAAAATGATTGTCTAATTTCGGATAGATACTTACATCATACAAAATACAATCAACTAGCAGGCAACGGACTATTATCTGAAAGTACTTAGATGGAAGCCCTACAGCGCTTTCAACAACCTTTCAAGTCAAGATAGTGACAATACAAAACAATACTTGCGCAATCAATATTGGGATACTGTTTTCCACTTTGGGGCGGTGCAGCCAGGTCCTATCTATTGCCTCTAGAAAGAGCTACTCTACGTTACTTTATCCTAGGAATAACCTCATTATAATTTTTTTTGAGAATCATTGAGGATTGAAGTAATCGTTTTTCCAATGAATTAAAAGTAAAATGAAATCGGATACAATTCAATCCAATCTACCTAGGAATATTTTCCATTGCAATGAATAGGTATATATTTTGGTTTCTCCTGATTCAATTAAACATATTATCAGGATTAAAATATATGTTTAACTTTTTGCAATCAAATATTCGAAGTGAGACTGAGACAACTGAGGAGCAATATTGCAATACTGTTATCATTTTTATTATTTGATTGCAACATATTTAGTTGGGATATAATGAATTTCAATTTTAAAAATGAGTAACGTGAGTAGACATGGGCGTACCGAGGGCAGCTGCCCCCCTGGATCTCTCCCTGGTCTTCCCACCTACTTTCCTAATAAGTCATAATTTAAAATATAAAATGCGTTAAATTGAAAAAAAATTGCGCTGCGCGCCCTGTCTACATGCATTAATGCTACAGATACACTTAAAAATTATTTAGTTCTCGTTAATTTTTTTTACCAACTCACCAGTCTCTGCGACCAAACATGATGACTATCATGATGACATGACTATAGTAATCATAGAACACAGTTCTATTCTTTCGTGATTTACATCGGATCCTCATATTATTTAGAATAAACCATACGCTGCTTTTGAAGTTCAGAATCTAATTTACATCCTTCTAAAAGTCTGTATCACTAACATTAATGTACGACTTCGTCTCGCCTTAGTACAACTTATTAAAATTGTATTGTTTGATAATGGAGTCACTAGGCATTTCGTAGTCTATAATGGCGTTTTGGAGCTTCCTTAGACAAATCATTTTTGCCTGCCTTGCCGTGGCACGCCCCGCTAGATCCCCAAAATGGCCCTGAGCTCTGAGGCTGCCATAATACAGGCCTGGATAACTCTAAGCCGAGCCTGAGAAGATCGAGGAAGAAGCCCGATCGATCCGAAGCGTCTTTACACAAATATAAAGAAGTCAGATGTACCTACAGCTACTGGTGGTTTCGGAAATTTCAGTTCTTCGCTCAAACTGAGTGGAAGTGAGACCCCGACACATCAGACATCACAGCCTACGAGAGTGAGGTGCCGCAGGCTACTTAATGGTTCTTTCGAGTCAAACTGGGCACTATGGGGTGATTTAGACGTTTAAAAAGTAGGGATAGATTTGACGTTCAAAAAGGATTCTATATACTTTGAATAACATAATTTTAATTTTAATTTCCTCTCAGGATGTTATTTGTTACGAAATTACATGCTAAAAACGGGCCGGAGCCGCTTTTGAGGAAGGTGTCGGTGGCGGATAGCCTATACAGTCATTATGCCTCTTACGTTGGGAAATTCACATGGAGACCCAGCCACTCGGAGAAACAGACTAAGTTATGTCGGCCTCGTACAGTTACAACCCTATTGTAAGGCTCGCATAACAGGTATGTCATGAGAACTGTTCGACTTTCGCGGATGTTGTCCTCCATTTCTGGAAGAAGCCTCGACCTCTGCGGGTGCTAGGCGGTAGCCTAGACCTCTGGCCTCCTTCCCCAGGTGCGTAACTCTGCACCAGGTCCCACGTTGCCTCGTGTTTACTGTGCAGAAGCCCCACACCGACTGCGGCGACATTACGCACTGTAGCCGGCGGAGTTGCGCTAATGCGCTCTATTCATTATCCATTTTACCATCGATGACCAGGGCTATTAGATAAATCCCCTATGTGGCGTTAAGAGGAGGCTATTCTCGTATGACCGTCTAAGTAGATGTGATGGGGAAATCTTAATTCCATCCTACAAACGAAGAGCCACGGAAGAGCCAATGCTGTCCGAAATAAGAGCAAATAGGGAAGCAAAACCGTGGTGCTTTTAGTCAGTTTAGTTTAGTTTTAGTAGACCGAATTCGGAGTAATCGGAGAAAAAGACGGGGGGGGGGTTTATCAAAAGTTGTAGCGTTAGTAACGTGTAAGCGATTTGGAACTGCCTTAAAAAATCTGCCCTCCCCTGGATCAGGACCTGGGTACGCCCATGGTCATGGACCCATTATTTTCCCATTACTGGGCTCGGGTCTCCTCTCAGAACAAGTAGGATTAGGCCTCAAGTTATCTTCTCCTTTTAAAAGTACGTTCATAAACATCATGCTACACTTTTTATAATCATAAAAAGAATCATAAATCAAGAGTCACAAGACCACAGATCATAAAGCCTAGGTTTCATAGTCTTTGGTCCAGATATATGAAGATTAGTTTGCTAATATCAGATATGCAAACATCCTTTGGATCTTCCACAGTCGCGCGTTCAATAATCAAGATTGACGCGCGCTTATAATGTTCTGAATATGTGAAATATTTTAATCTGCTCTCGCTTTCTTGGCGCTAGACAACAGTGTAATCCCTATTTTTTCTGGGAGAACCGTGTCTAGCAGTGGGATTAGTTACTAATAACACTAATTTTTTTAAAGAATAGCCCTAACCAACCTTACTAAGGCAGACAGGCCACCTGATGCTAAGTACACCATCACCTAGTGCCATTTGTAACATCAGGATTATCGCCAATGGACTTTGGAGATCCCTCTTTGCAGCTAAGTATTTTGAAGAACCCAAAGTCGTAACGCTCCGGGATATAATGCACCCATCTTTGAGTGAGAAAGAACAAAAGATCAGCTGAACGGTCCTGTCGAAGATCCCTGATCGCTGATCAGCTGATGATTTTCCAGGTACCTCAACAGGTGTGTATTTATTACACGCTCTATTACCTTCGAGAGCAGGGAGGTTATCGCTATAGACCTTAATTGGCCGGGTCACTGTTATTGCCCTTTAAACTAAGGCAACAAAGCTGAACAGGCAAGAAAGCTGCTATTAAGTGGTTCAAACAACAAATGATCATGTTCACAGAAGTAGCGTATGTGTTCCTCCCCAGTCGAACCATGTACCTACCACCAGGCAGAACTGATATTTTTATATAATTGGTTGTGATTATCTACATAGCTGTACATAAATACGTATGATTTAAATGGTGATACGATCTGACATTTTACTAAAATCAGTATTATATCCGCAAATCTTTTGTCCTCCAATGAATAGCGATGTTTGACCGTAATTTTACTACTATTTTTATTAACTAGGCTAGGCACGACCATGTCATTATCGATAATTTTTTTTAATTATTTCTTTTACACAAAGCAAAAAGAAAATTTTATTATGTTGTAGGTACAATAGCTAAGAATTCGGTATTTACTGTTACAGTATTACTCTTACAAAAATCTACATTACGATTATTTGTATAACCAGTGTGACTGCAGAGTAAATTTCAAAATCTTCTATTGGGATCCCCCACCATATGTACATCTATACAGATATCTATATATCTATACAGATACATAAAATAAGTGTCTGTTTGCAATGTCAAAATAACAGCTTGGCCCAACATGCATACAAAGTATCTAATAAATAAATAAATTAAAATTGAAAGTATACACGATACCTATAACAAAAAAGCAATCATAAAAGTTTTTGTCTGTCTATCTGTGTGTTTATTCCGATTTATCTCCGAAACGGCCGGACCGATTTTGATGAGTTTCACTGGTATACAGCTGATGTTTTGAGGCGTAGCTTAGGCTACTTTTAGTTTATAAAAAATTTAGGTTAAAAAAAACCATGAAATTTAATTACACCCAGACGAAGTCGCGGGCATCCACTAGTATAATATATAAGCGCTACACTCGTTTAAAACATAGTCGATATTTTTGGCAACACTATCGATCGTATCCATAAATTACTTTGACATTTTACTCAAGTAACTATTATATTTCATTTAGCATTTAAATGAAAAACTAAATTACGTTAAATTTAGTGGTAGTGGTATTGGTTTTGGTGTACGTATAACGCGAAACTAACACTAGTAAGGATTAGAGAGTATCGTGATCATGAGAATAATACGTTTTACATCAATTTTTATCGTTATATATGTTAATCAATGGTTGGGTTGGGTAATTTAACTGAATCATTTTTAATTAGATTATTTGTAAAAAATATTTTCATACAAAAAAGCTATTTAATACAATTAACGGAATTTTACATACTGTTCCCCTGACGTTCGTGTGACTACGACTACTACGAGTCTAATGATTGATGCCGCCGATAGGCATCTACGTTCAACATAAACAAGACTTAATTCAACCTCAGGTTTTATATAGATGTCGTTTCTCCTAAAAAATATGCGTCTCTCTTTAAAGTATAGCTTGAATCCAGAGCTTTCAACCCTATTACAACATTTTCTTCATCGAAGAAACGGATGTAGCGGGTTTAAATCAAAATTGTGTTTCTGAACTTCAAATACGACAATTTTTTCTCATAGAATTCCTGTATACATAATTACTTTAGCGATTTATTTTTATTTTTAGACTTTACAAGTGATCCCAGAAAGGCCAGTAGTAGATTATATCAACAAAAAGTATTTAACTTATTTGGATCTGGACATAAGCAGACGGAGTCGAAACAGTCCATATATTATAACATTGGAATTTGACACACTTGCAGATTTTGGAAACAATATTATGGTAATATTAAAAAAAAAACTTTCTCTTAAAATAATAGAATGGTAATTAAAGAACAAGTTTCATTATAATCTCATCTGACAGAAAATATCAACATTAAATCTAATTTTAAGACAGCAAATGTTTGTTTTACTAATTATCATTTATCTATTTAAATTTTGTTGTATTTTTATGCAGGTGCAGTTTGTGTTAATGGAATATCTCAGTAATGGATATCAGCCCACACCAGTCACATTTTCTTTGAAGCTATGCGACTTTCTATACAAGGAACCATTCCTTGGTACTATGTATGCCAAGCAGTTACCCCCGGGTTGGTCTTGTCCATTTAAAAGCGTAAGAAAACTTCATAGTTATTTTATTCAACTATTAAAAATAAATATCATCATTAAAAAAAATTCCATGCAGCTCGGATCTATTCTAAGAAGGCTTAGTTATGTAATAGATAATTATATCACGCCGCATTTCATTGAGTTGGATTCACAAAACCATTAAGGCTTTATATTTATAGTCTTTTACATAGTCTTAGGCAAAAAACCTGCATACTTAATTTCTTTCGACACAAAAATATTTTTTGGGGTGGAAGCTATTAAGTCTTCAAAAATTACACTTGCATTTTCGAAGTTATGAATCGAACTCGGACCTCGGCCACGGGCGAAATAAATAGATCCTATCACCGGAATTCTCAAAAATCTTATGGTTAGAGAAGTAAGCATAAATTTGAAGTACTATTGTTCCCTATATTAACCAATATCACACAAGTACAACGAGTTTATTACCGAAGAAGTGTCACCGCCAAACTCATTTCCTATGTGAAGCAACTTTGTTTCGGATGAAAGGTGTGTTGGATGCCGGGTATACTTTTGTGCTTGGTGAACATCTTAATTCTCCCGTACGTGATCTACGATCTCAGGCTGGAATAAGTCCTGTTTGGGTTTGTACGTAGATGTCCATGGATCATTTCATAATCATCCACCATCTTAATGGTCATCCACAGTCCACTTAACACCAGGTAGCCTGCATACTCGTTCGTTACTCCCACGTAACTCCTTTACCATAAAAAACAGTCGTCTTGCGGGCTGGATAATTTAGCAACCAAATGTAGAAAGGTATGCGTACTAAGTCTAATGGCCGCTACCGGTCGAATCCATTCATCAGGCTTTATAAGTCCACTGCTGGACGTAGGCCTCCCTTAAACGGCGCCACTCCGACCGGTCCTGTGCCCCCGGAATAACCGAGTCCAGCTGTCTTCTTCAAATCATCAGTCCACCTGGTCGGGGGGCGAACTGTATATAATTTTAAAAGCATTGCTTAGTTAAAGTAACAAGAAGTGGTCTCAAAATCCCGCCTCGACCATCAAGACCTTTACCCAAAGATCAATGTTGACATGTCTCTCCTTTACTTCTTTAATACATCATTAATGTTATATCTACCTAATAAGTTTTCATGCATTGTATAATTCCAGGGTCGCCATAAGTTTACTAATCTGACGATTCACTTGGAGAATTTTCCACATAGTCTACCCTTTACTTGGGCGTCGATGAACGTGAAAACTAGAGCAGATATCGATGGCCATAATACGAATAATAAAGAACGTGTCTTTTCATTTAAAGTCTATGTAACAATACTCATGAAACCGCCAAAAAGGACGTAAGTTATTTATTAAAATCAACCGCGAATACAACACGTTCTCGAAGAATCGTGGAGGTAGTCAACATGTATAAGCAAAGGTTACCAGACATACCAGATGTTGAATAGCGAGTTTTGTTTCGGATTCAATTAAATGTCTCATACCCTCTATTCGTGGCCATTCTTCTATTTCCGTACTTACATAACATCGTTTTTGTTGTATTAGCACGATTCGAGATCATCTTAACCGCCAAGTATGGTAGAATGTGTATTAGAATTTTCTAAGAAAATGAAAGATAGAAATATAATTATACAAGAATAGAAAATATTTGTAAAGATATACGTTGGCCACAAACAACTTACATTCGTGTTGTCAATAGGAATATATCTAGTAGGTACCTAATTATTCTTAGTTATATATTATGTTAAACAATAAATCGTGTAACGTCCCTTAAATCTTTTTGTTTGTTTTATTTATATATTTAAGTAAGTACATAATTGAACTCAAACAATTTTTTGTATTTCGGTTGAAAGGTGTGGATGCCGGCTTCACTTCATTCGAGGCTACTACCTTAGTCCTCAAGAGTAGCGACGCATCTACGTGCGACCTCAGGTCGGGTTGGTCTTACTTGAAGTTGTACGTAGATGTCCATGGGCGGCAGTGACCACCTAACACCAGGTGGCCCATATATTTTTTTTTGTTCGGTATACTGGTTCTGTTCATCGTTATAAAACATCTAATTATTACCTATCCTTAAATACTGAAAACCGTAGCCATCCATAATCCTACCGCCACAAGCCACAATAACACATAATGCAATAATAAAGATATACCTAACTGTGATATTACATATTTAAATGATTGAAGCTATGCCACATGAAGATGTAAAATGAATTTATTTATACATCAATTCTTATCTACAATACAGAAATTCCTAATATGGGGTCTGAGGTACAAAGCGTAAAATTTTATTAGGAAATGCCATCAAAGGGACGTTTTAGATGCAAATAACAAATTGCTTTTATTATTTTATTACACTGCCTTCTCTCTTCTTGAAGGAGTCGTGACAATATTTCGTTGGACGTAATGAAGTATATTGATAAAATTATATCGGTTGCCAATTTCATATTGACAGTCACTCCAAATTGAAAGTGGGGCAGAGGTTAAAGGAAAAAACATTAATTCAATTTTTACGTAAATGGAAGGAACGTTTAATTTAATTTAAATATTTCTCAGGACACTCGGAAAATCACGTTTTTATTTATTATCACTATGATTATATATATTTTGCTGTTTTTTATATATAGAAACCTTTAACCTGCAGGTGGTAGAACCTTTATGGTTCGACCGGGGCAGTACTATACCCATTACTTCCGTGAAGCTAATTAATTTTATGTTTCGGTTGAAAGGTGTGGATGCCGGCTACACTTTTAAACAAGGCGAAGATTAGTCCTCAAGATGCATCTTTGTATGACCTCAAGTGCGATTACGTCTTGTTTTACATAGATGTCCATGGGCGGCAGTGACCACTAATAATCAGAAGGACTGCATGAATGAATGAACAAATGAACCAACACACATAAATTTATTGTAAACACATAAAGAAACTATTACAGTAGAATAATTAAAAAGTAGAGTGCACACAAAAGGCGGTCTTATCGCTATATAGCGATCTCTTCTTTCTTTTCGTTCTATTCTTTGCACTAACTTTTCCTAAACTTATCTAACGATTTAATATTTTATTACCAAATGAGTTTCATGACAGAACTATAATATCAATAGGTACTTGCTTAAAGGTAAAGTCAAGGATTCGATAGGACAAAATACAGTTGGTAGCGCGGATTGAACTTCCTCAATATTGAAGCAAGTTGCAAGGCAAATTAAAACTCTGCTACGAGCATATAACCATGATCAAAACTATTTGAACTCGAACCATTGGAACACTCTCAAATATCATCCGAGAAGTTTCGAAACTCTAATGAATTCCTCTTTGGCTGGTGCAACAAGTTTGCGGGGTAGAGTAGTTTGCCTTGCTATTTGTTTTTCAAGGATGATACGTTGAGTTAACAGAGTAACTTACCTAACCCTTTTACTTGTAGAAATTTTTCAAATTGTAGAAATGCATACGCATGCATATGCTATAAGAAACCGTCGTATGCATATGAATATAAACGATCTTAAGATTATTTTAATACATTATCAAGAGCATAAATCTTAAATATATTCAAGCTGCTTTAAGGTACTATCGTCTCGACTGCATATAGTTATAATATCATACATTTGAAACAATACAAAAAAAAACAGCGTTTATTCTTGTTAATTCATATTCAAATTATCTATACACTGTGCTGCTACTTGTAATTATAGCTGTATTTCCGATCATTCCAAT
>DWTS01000348.1:0-10609 GCA_018250615.1 Oechydrus chersis rufus | reverse complement strand
TTGGATGCCGGCGTTTAATGAATGGCCTAGGCGTTCTATTAACTGGCCAATTGAACTAGATGGCTGCGACATATACAGACTAACATTCTCCTCCTTTTTTTCTACTCATTTTTTGGAGTCGATTTAAAATAAATACTCGTTTGATACTTCATCAACATTTTTTATGCTTTTCGTTATACTGCTGTTTTCGACGCAACGCTTGAAATTTGAATATAAAATAAAATGATACTAATTAAAATAAATAACAGTTTCAAATGCAATTTGCCTTTAATACGTACGTAAGTAATTTAATTTCCCTTAAGCGGAAGTTTATGCGAGTAGGTATATAGAGCAGCCATAAACTCATCGCGCGCCATAAATATAGTTCTTTATGATTATGTTAAAAGATAAAACGACTAGCTAAATAATGATTATGTAATTGCGTAACTATGTCCCATAAAATTTTCAAATTGGAAATTAATAATCGTAAGATTACTAATCCAATATTCTACATTTCCCAAGAAATTATTTCCAAAATTCATCTAAACTCATCTGCATAGATGTAAAAAAAATATGGGAATTAAAATTATTTAATATTATTAAATTGAAATTTTTAATACTAATAAGAGGCTTGGACGAATAGTCTTTAAAAGTTAACGTTTCTAAATCATTCCAAGCGCATTTATTTACGAAATCATATTGTGTCGAATTATCGGCCACAAAATCGAAGAACCCATACAGAAAATAGTCCTATATCGCGGGTATCGTATAAATCATTTTATCTACACATTAAATCGGATCTAAGGCGGCTTTCTGTTCAGGAATATTGTTTCGAGGCCATAAATTAATCATGTAGGCTGTCGCTAAAATATCGCGTTTCTAAAGTGAACCGCGTGGTGGCGCGGGCGCATCGTATCGGCGATAGAACATGAACGTGCAGGCGCTATGCTACAACAATAAAAGCAAGTCGCCGGCCGACCGCTCGGGATCGTTTCCTGGCGACAAAATCTACCGATACCATCAAACCTTCATGTCCTTAGTAAACTTTACATATAAATCAACCTAAAGTACTACGCTCAAACGCAACCTCCCTTTAAAGTTTATTCAAATAAGCTATCAACACCACACCACACCCGACTTTAATGAACACGAAATTCCAATAAACCACGAGAAAATAATAATAGCACACAACCAAAGCCACTTTACGGACACGTCTCATTTGAATAAACTAAATTACGTTTCAATTCTATAAAGACGCCTGCAATTAATTAAACGAGCATTTCTTAATTATCTATTAAAGTAATAGAATCATTTAATTGGAAAGTTTTTAACGTACACGCAAAATAATTATGTCATTAATTATACTTACATAATGTTATTCCTAGCGTGAGAGATAATACCCTGTGACCAGTGAAAATATTGATTATCCCTAAAAGTCTTACTAGGTTTTTATATGTATATAGGGACAACATACACGTAGTTACAATATTGTGTCTACATCTTATCCAAAATAGATGAAATGTCGTAATAAATATCGATGGTCAACAGATGGGACCACAGGCTTTTTGGACAAACATGTACTCAAATATGGAAATGACTTGAACTAAAATGTAAATAGAATGTAATAGCTCTATTTGTAGCTGTTCCTTGATAAGATAAGGCATAGACTGAAGATAGCGTTTCCGCTCGTCGACTTTCAACTACACAGAATTAACCATGTCCGTACAATATCACGTGGACTTAATTAACACTTGTCGCAATTAAAAATGTCAGATAATATCTACTACAATAATAATAACCACTAAACGTCTGCATTTATTTGATTTGTAGAAAATAAACACAAATGATGACGAGAAACATTATTGTAGAGTCATTACTAGAGCTTAAATGAAGACATCAAAAGTCAATGGTTACATTAAACCACCCGTGAGATGTATAAAAATCGCTGAAATTATACGGTGTGTACATCTCCATATTGAGTTATCACCGTGATTAGTTTAATCGTCGGCCATCGGCTCGCCGGGCCTGGTGGCGGGCGGCGCATGTCCCCTGATACACCGAGCTTGTACCTATTAGCTATCGTTTTCTTTTGTTGTCATTAATATTGTCTCGTCTCAATATAAACGTGGCGAGGTCAACCACTTCATTAGACCGACTCACATGACATGAGAAATATTTCTTTACGGAAACACTGATTAAGCTTTAAATCTAAAACCGTTCCACCATTTATTTTCACCACTACCTTGTGCATTGGCTTAGCTTGTGAACTTATCGATATATAGTTTGATATAATGTTTTCATGTGTTGTAGTAGCAAACTAGCAATCGGTTTACCTGATTTTTTAATATTTTTGCAAACAGGTACATGCAACTGCAGCCCACCAAATAACAAGTGTTCTCTATATAGGTTCGATAAGTGGCATTGTAATATATTGCCTCAGTTACTCTGCTATAATCACACGGATAAACATATAGTTTATTTCTGCCAATTGAACACTGCATACTAATTATAGGTATACAGTATAACATCGATAATCACCTTTCATCATTCTTGTGGTATCCGAACTAGCTTTAATGTATTTGTTTTTCTATACTATGTTTATGCTGAATATATCCACTTAGTTAATAATGTATTATAGCGAAATGAAACGAATTAAACAAGTGGAATGGGTATGAGCTACATTTAATAATTACGGTCATCGGATAATAATATTTAACTTATTATGTCAATAATAGAGTTGTTCATAGTTCCCTTTCATTATTTACATTACTTATAATTGGATTAAAGTATTTTCTCATGGCTTCAGACCTACAAGGTAAAAATACCTGTTTCACGATTAAGTGTAAGTATAAAAATAATTGGGATATAGGGCAACTCGAGTAATTATTTTTAAGAGTAATGTATTCGTACCCAATACTGGACGCGGACTTTACTATGAAACGACTTTGTGAACATTATAGAATACATTTAAAAGTGCAAAATTCCAGACGACAATAAGTACACAATTTCGCCTGAAATACAAATACCACTTTAAGCGGAAGTAAGACATTTACGAGTATACTGTTAGGCCATTTTAGTTTTAATCATTCTGCTGATATTATGAAATTATAGTAAATCAATAATGGTAGCTTGTGACCCATGGAGCAAATGATAACTTACGTCAGAAGTTCATAGCGGGCACGAAGCGATCGCGAGTAATTCAATTAAAGTGTAGCTGGTGGGTTCGTTAGCTGCGATTAGGGTTGCCAGTGTAATCGCTACTAACGAACATAATTATAGATCTATGTGTACATAATTACTTTGATATTTTCCTCAGTTCGTGTCGCCTGTCAGAATAAAAATTTACTCCATAGTCCATCATGCCGAATACACATATTTGTCTTTGAATATAAAAGAAGTGATAATTAATTCTCAATACACATATGATCAACTGATCTATACCTATTATTATTATTTATCTTTTCGTTCAAGATCCCACGCAGTATAATGTAAACAACTAAAAGAGGTAAATCCAAAATCTAAGTTGCTTAAGGGTATACCAATTCAAAGAAGGCCATTTATGATAAGCCTCATTATAATATACTACCTCATCTAGGGTTGATTTAAGATATTCGGGCAGCGGAACTCATGCGGTCGATTGGACAGCCTACTTGTTGGCTACGTAGCAGTAAAGCCTAAATAGTAATAAAGCTTTTCTTTTGCAAAAGTCATTTACAGTGATGACCCTATGTCCGATGTATAAATTCGACGGCGGAGCAGCGAGCGGTCGAGAGCAGCGCTCGCGCCCGCCGCGCCTGTCTCCCGACGACACTAAATGCATATAAACATTGTATCGGCTGAAATCGATGCCGATTTGATTTTGCGGCCTTCATTAGGGATCCGGTTCTTCATTTCAATATGCTTTTGAGCCTTAATGATTCCGCGGTAACAACGCTTTTATTCTGTTTAATGCCGTATTTAGGAAGCGGCCCTTTTGAGATCACCCCGATGTTACTCATTTGGCCTTTTGAATTAAGTTCCGTCGATCCCTTAGTATCATTAATAATGCGTAATCAAACGTTTATACAATATTTGAAGGTAACATATTTGCAAATTTCTTACTTTTGCATCTTCGAAATTAAACCCGTTTAGTCAATTCGATCGTACCGAGTCTCGAATCCCATATTTAAACGAAAGCACTCACTTCACTTCGGCTCGAGGGCGATATACAAAATCGATCGGGCGAGTGGCGTGCGCGGTTGACCGTCGAAGAGATAGTGGCTATCCAGCCAATTAATATGCCTAATGCTAACATCATTATTACTAGGCACAGCGCACTTAACATACTATATCCATTTACATTTTGATTTGTGTAGAGCTGCTCCGCGATTAATCGGCGAGCGCGTGCGCCCGCGCCGCTGATTTATAACGAACGCGCGCCGCTGCCGCACACGCCATACCGCCATACTGCCATACCGTGCCTTGCCATGGCTACAGAACTGTAGCTACACTTTACTTACACTTTGTTCGTTTTAAGAATATTGTGTGTTCTATATCTCAGGTACCGATCTGACGTTCTGAAATTGCGTATTAGAAATAGTAAATTAATAATTAAGTAAGTGATTAATGTTAAAAAAATTGCGTACGTATATCAATTGCTTGGAAAGAAAAGCAGAAAAAAATCTTCCTGATGTGACTCCCCAGCCCAGCAGTTCAAACTCGAAGTCCTTAGAACAGTTTGGTGAAAGAGCACCTCTCACTACTAAAAATACTATAGCGCATCATAAAATATACGTTGGAATATTTTATAACAAAAGACATTAAATCCATAATGTTTGTCAGTGACAAAACAGTTTAGTAAGCAGGTATTCTTCCTAAATAGCGACATCGGTGCCTTATAGTGAAAGTGAACTGTTTTGTTATAGTTTGTAGGTAATACTAAGTCTACGTAGTACGTACATACGGTGTTCAAAACTTCTAAAGTACTCTCTAGTAAGTCTCTTTGAGACCTCTTAGTGACCAATTAATGGCTACTTTATAATTTGTTAGTAGCTAAACAAACTTAACGGTATGCACATTAAAGAGAAAAAAATACTAATGGTTTAGTTTAGTATAATAACACAACATAACTTTGTTAGAAATGTTTGCAAAGTGTTATTTCAACATCGCGTACCTACTTGTTCATGGAAGCATAGATGTTAATCTATCTATCTATGCATGGAAGGACCAAATTATTAAAGGAGTATTTAAAATCGTTTAACCGCAATTAATCCTAGCAATGAGAAGGTCCAGCCTCACTTTGTTTCAAAACTGGAAACTATTTATCTAGTCCAACATTATTGATAACAAGTTTCCGATACAATCAGCTATAAATAATTCAATGCATACCTAATATACCATCGAACCAATCACATATTACCATACGAAAAACATAATTCAACACGGCCGGCATTAAGCTAAAGTATTCGAGTAAATAAATAGTTTTACAGATGTTTTAATTATTTTCTACCATTTATTTTCATTTACAATAAGTACGCATTACCGCTAAGCCGTGTTTTAAGTTGAAAGCGAGGGCATTAAGCTGCCATACATCAATTTTCAATTTATTACGCCGCCGACGATAAGACCGTATTTAAATAGGCCTAGAATCATTAAAGTAGTGTTACAGCTCGTAAAGGGCTCCTGCTCTTGTACCTGAAGTGCTAAACCTTGCTTATTAAGTCATTCGTAAATAAATAACCTCCATAATTCGTGCTGAGATTGACTCGTCTATCCTACAATTTTCCGAGCATAAATAACAAGTACCTACTTTTGAATTGCGTATATTTTAAGAACATATTGCTCTCCATAATACAGCTATTAGGGAATAAATAATAATAACGCCTATCATAATAAAGGTTGAATAGTATCTGTATTAATATTATTATTGTAAAAGCACTATTTATCGTAATGATTTTACGCTTTAATTAATCACGTCTACGAAATTGTCGTGACATGTTATTCGTATTATGTGGTTAAGAGAAGTATATTTTCTTTCTCAACTACACATACGTCATAGGAACAAATAAAATACAAATCATGTTTAAGGCGAAACATGAAAACGTCCTTTTACTTGTCTAGTTCCTGATTCTGCCTAAAGTGTAGTTTGACGTTCTGCCGCCGCCTTCCTTACTGCTTCCCATATTGATAAGATGGACGTCTTATAAAAAAACAATGTTTAGTCTAGCTATAGTATACATTTTAATATGTTTTAAAATAAAACAAAAATATGTTAAGTCTTGACTAAAACTCAACTTAGGAACAGGGATAAAAACTGTAGGTATTGTTGTTTTTCCTGTAGGTAAACTGAATCCCTTCGCTCGATAGAATTTTTATCACATTGTACCTTGGTACCGAAATAGGCAGACACTTTACACGGAATTTCCGTTCGACTAGGACCTAGTGCAGTGGGGACTCCACTACACGTGCTCGCTTTAAGGATTTTGAACAAAAATTTTAAAAACCGGTTTCCTTACTATCCAATGCAGAATTTGCTAGAATTGAAATTTCCTTCTGGCTGAGAATCAAATCAAGTACCTCTATGCGCCATACCTGTAAAAAAATCTAGAGTATCAACAGGTTATCCAATCTTACTAAGCACGAATAATGCCAGTGGTGTATCTTTAACGATTCACAATGTTAAGCAATGCATAATAATTTGGCTTTTTTTAAGCAACCTTTTCGTTCGTCATTCGTGGTCTCTTTGTTATTGGAGTATTTTAATTATTCGATTCCAGTTTATATCGCTGCATTTAAAGCACTAAGCCTTGTCGTAGGGCCCAAGGGTAATTTAAAAAGGACGACGTGTTCATGTAAAATTAAATTTCATGTCCTTACTTAATAATTTATTTTATCTTTCAATGATTTCATGAAACGTGTTTACTGGGGACCCGTGGTGAAATATACTCCAGATCTTCCGTGTAATGGGGCGAGACAGCAGCGTCAGTATCAGCACATAAACAGGATCGCAGTCTTCAAACCCACAATCACGTCGACACAGGCATGAAGTCTAACCTGTCCAACGTATTTAGCATTCAACGACAACACAAGTCTGATTGCCGCGAAGTGGCACATCTTGCACGGCTTATAGTACGAGCGGCAGTATGAATCGACGCGGTTCCACAGAATCAGATATACCAAGTAAATTAACTGCGACGAATCGAAGGCAAATATCCGTGTATAGAACTACGCCTGCCACGAGCCAGCTTTCTTTCGTGTATGAAATCGATCATCCCGTATAAACAAATATACATGCACGTTTTATGTACATACCTATTTTACTTTATTTTTAACCGACTTTAAAAAAGAAAAAGTTCTCTGTTCGACTGTATGTATTTTTTATTGTAACGAGTAAACGAGCAAGCAATACAATTTGGTATATGAACATTTCTTTTTCGGCGCTTAGACATCTTTAATCCATCCGTCATAATCAACCCAGAATGGGTTATGGGTTATGGGTATGGGCTAAGTAAAATATTCTGTAGCATAATTAGAATATATTGCATAAAATGAAATATTATACCTTAAATAATATGATTATTGTGAAAATAAAATTAGTTGCACAACATATATTCCTCAACTTTAACGCATTGCCAAATTGCAAATATCTTAATCTGTGAGACATTCTAGGTTCGCTGGGAGCAACATTTAATTAAGTATCCGATCTGTACCGTAATGGTGGCATTTATTTAGTCGGGAATACAACACCATTCGGTTGCTACGAGCGATATATTACAGATTGATCGCATTCAGTTGTGACACGCGGCGTCACTCGCGGTACAGAGTTTAAATAACCAATGTGATGAAAGAAATTTGTCCCAAACTATATTTGGATAAATGAATTGAACTATACATTCTCAAAGTCAATTGGTTCATTGTTTATTTTTTAACAAGACGGTCTTATTGGGCTTTCCGTCCCGTTCCTTTACGTCCCAATAGGTACAGGTAACCCCACTAGTAGGGAAGACAAATAGATGCCTATATAAAGATTACGGGAACTGTACTGAAATATCTTTCACAAATTGTGTCGTATGCGACTTCTACTTTATTGATTAAAAACAAATATTTGCATCTCAACCAAAAACTTATTAATGCGAGCAATCAGCGCTCGCAGAAGTTATTGTCCAAACAAATAAATTCAAATGGTTTATTCAATAAATAAGTGTAATGCATGCTATTGATGATAATTACTCGAATTAACAATTATCATAAAATAATAAATATTTTCCAACAATTTCAGTCCATATTTGAATATGGTCAGGTATCCATCGATCGGTCCTAAATTGAAACGCATTGCCAAATAACAAAAACAATCTCAATCTGCGAAACGTTCACTTCGCCGGGCAATATTAAATTAAGTATCAGATGATCAGCAGTAAACGGTAGCAGTTATTTAGCGGGGAACAGTGAACCGGGAGCCGATCCGCCCACTCGCGTGATTTATCCGATCGCGGCGTGTCCCACAGAGGGATTTACTGTCCTGTTGAAATATCCGCGGATCCGTGACGAAATATGCTTCCATTCTGTCCCGTAAACCACTCGACGTGTCTGTTGAAATTCGCCTCTAATTTGTCAGCATTCGATCGGACTTGATTATCAGATCTAGAAACGCCGAAATTTATTGCTACTAAAAATAAGCACTGTCCTATTTATAGGCTAGTAATGTCACGATACTGAAATACTCTACAGGTCTTGGTTTAGTCATTCCAATTTATTGTTCATCTATTTTGCTTTGTTATCGTAATACGTGCTATAAATGGTTCTATCAATGGCTATGTACCACCTGATACCCCGTCGTCTTCTGATATCAACCCCAAGGATCTTACCTTCAATTTAACAATAATCATTAAGGATTAAAGCTTTCATTAAGACGGCCATAAATGCGTTACTAAACCTTTAAAGCGCTAAATTGGAGCACGTATATGTACGTGAAATCTCAAGCGAGAATCCCACCCACACGTGAAGATGACATTAGTGGCATCATGACTTAGGTCATGCGTAGATGCGTCGCTACTATTGAAGTAGGTTTGGGCCTACCATATGGCAAACGGAGCAGCCGCTTCAGGAGCCAAGTCCCAGAATCCGCCTCAGTCACATGAATAACAGTTACAATACTACAAGCTTAAAGCTTGAGGATGCGCCATAATTGGATCTCGCTCCATCCTAAAACTTGCCTCAGACCGGCGCTGTCTAGAGGACTAAGGTGTTGGCCTAGTCACTACCCGGTCGTGCCAAAAAGGTTCTACAACCGATTAAGACTAATTCTAGGCATGTAAAACACACAACCACCTAGTACATAAATATCCAGACCCAGAAGGGGAATTCACAATTAACATTCCGTCCGGCCGGACCTGGCGCGTCATAGTGACAATGGCATGGACACCTCCTTTGACTGGCCTCATGATGTAGCTTTTACACTCTGACTACTAAACCGATTGTGGGTTCGATTCCCACCCAGAACAAATATTTGTGTGATGATCACGAGTATTTGTTTTGTGTCTGGGTGTAAAATTATCTATATATGTATGTATTTATATATTTACAAAAATATATATGTACGTTTATCAGTTTTCTGGTCATGTTGCAAATACGAGTATAAGGGCAGTAGTGACTTAACATCGGGTGGCCGGCATTAGATGTTCCTCGATGTTCGAAGATTTTGAAATAAATAAATGTTTTCAGAATAATCCTTGGAGTATGGGATGTTACTGCTGCACTGTATACAAACGTCTTATACCCCTTGCCGGGTGCGCTGTCATCACCACCCGGCATATCCTCACCACTGCCACATCCACGGAGGTGATACTGAAGGATCGTCGCAACCTGAAAACTCTCAGCGACATCCTTGGCGCCTGGTACGACAACAACGCTCATGTGTGGAACAGTTCCATGTACATGACGCCGGCAAGGATACACTATCATCCGAGGGTAAGTTAAGACTTAGTGTCAAGGTCCCTGCAAGTTTCCTGCAACTGCAACGGATCCCCCGGCCTAACCGTTTCGGAGATTGTCTGGAACAAACAGACAGGCAGACCAACAGACAGACAGACAGACAAAAACTTTACAAATTGCTTTTTTGGTATAGGTTGTATACTTTCATATGCATGTTGTGTCAAGCTGTTATTTTGATATTACAAACATACATTTCAATTTAATTTTTCTGTATGTATAGATTTTACTTTCGAGTTTATTTTCAGTACATTCGACCGGAACATGTCAATACAACTCATCCTATGCCGGGTACATTCGATTTAGCAGTTTGGGCTGCCACTTACCCCTTCTATGGCTGGTATGGTATGGATACGAAAGCTGCAGTTTGCGATAGAGGCAGTTCTCATCCGTGAGTAAATATTGGTTTTATTTGTTTAGGAATAGCTAACGAGCCACCTGGTGTTAAGTGGTCACTGCCACCCATGGAAATCTAAACTTTCAAACAAGACTAGTCCTACCTGAAGTCGTACGTAAATGCATGAAACGGAAGAAAATTGACTGGCCTCATGGCCTACTAAGCCGGAGGTTGTGGGTTCGATTCCCACCCAGGAAAAATATTTGTGTGATGAGCACGAATATTTGTTCTGTGTCTGGGTGTAAAATTATCTATATATGTATGTAT
>DWTS01000347.1:0-10611 GCA_018250615.1 Oechydrus chersis rufus | reverse complement strand
ACAGATATTTGAGAACATTTTCTGAATTTGCAGGTGTCTTGGCGATGTAACAAATGATAATTACTTAATTTCTAATACACAATTACACACATAACTTTGAGAAATTAGACGTGTGCCTTTGGGATTCGAATCCAGACCCCTCAAGAAGGGGACCCCAATTCTTAACCACTAGGCTTTCACTGCAGCCCGTGGATATTTACGTCCAATTTCGAACGAGACTGAAGTTATAGGTACTCTTAGTTTGGAGTGCACGAGCTTATTGAACGAGTTTGAAACGACTGAAAGGGAAAGAGGGGGCAAAAACCTGAGGAACCGCATCAAATCCGGGCGACAGTTTATAATAACGATATAGATTCAGGAAATCTTAGTGACAGTAGTGAAATAACTAGAACAGTATTGAGAAACTTACGATGTGGTATCATAGGATCGCCCGATCCACCTCCACGGCATAAATCAAAGGATCGTTTAAAATCTAAAAAGCACAACTATGTCAAAACACGATTCGTTCGCAATAATTCTTCGAGTTCAACAAGTGACGAGTGGTCCGATGCTAATGATGGAGAACAAAAAACTGTTTTGCGTGTAAAACAATTTGATTCTGATGACACAGATGAACCCAAACAACTAAGACATAATATATTAAAGAGTGTAGAAAATGAGCCTAGAAAAACATCTATACAAATAAACGGTAATGAATGTTACTCAACAATGAATGTAAGCAGTGATATACCTATATATTTGTCTTCAGTTGTTGTCAATGATGATTATGGAAATACTTGTAATACATATCAAACTGGGACCACAGTGACTATCAGCGTTGGAAACTCGCAAAATGAGGTAAGAAAGTCTAAAAGTCAAATCTATATAGGTGCTAATTTTCCTGAGCTATCGAACAAAAAAGAGGAAGCAAACACTTACGAAGATTATTACAGTGATGGGAATGCTCTTACCAACTCTTTTGAAGACAAAATCTCGCCTGATATGTCTGCTATATTAGGTGATCCCGTAGAAGCTGTTAAAAGAAACTTGATTCCACATGTTTGTGGTAAAAAAGACAATACAATGCTAGCAGAAAGCAACACTGTAATAGGAAATGTTCAGTCATCTGAAAAACAAAACGAAGGTACAGATGGAAATTTTGTGACGAAACTTTTTAATGATCCATTCTTTGGACATTTAGCTGAAGGTCTAGATTCAGATCTTGTGAAAAAATTAATAGAAAATTCTCTTATCAAACTACAAGAGACAAAAAATCAAGAGGGCACCGAGAACAGTAAACTAACTATAGAAAAACTCATAGAAAGTTCACTAAAGAGCATGAAAGATGGAGTTTCTAAAAATGAAAGTCAGAACAAGGAGGGAAATAAAGAAGCTGTTGTCAACGTGACTGCTTGTCCAGAAAATGACGACAATGGCTGCTCTGCTCCCTATGAAAGTATGGAGTATGAGAGCGGTGCGGCAGGTGTATTTTCAGACTTAGAACCCATGTCAGACTGTTATAATGCATCAGCAAGCGAATTATCTACTGAAGATGATACAAACTCAACTCGATCGAAATTTTACCAAATGTTGGTGGATGCGGCTATTTGTGACATTGAAACAGCCAATAACACAGACGATGATCATCATTACGAATCTATTCGACTAAACAGTGATCCTATATATGAGGAGATAGGGGATATGCCACCGCCTTTACCAGTAAATCCACCACCTAACTCTCTTTTGTTGCTTGATGATGAAAAGCGCAGTGGTTCTCGTTCAATATTTGAAGGTGCATCAAAGTATGATATTCTATCATACTTGGTTGATGCAAAAGAACGAGGCATAGATGATGAAGAGACTTACATTACTAACTATGCCAATGATAGTGAGTCATCAGCTGTTTTAGATGAGTCCAAAGAAAAAAATAACCCAGAAAATGGAAAAACTCATTTAAGCAGTAACACCAGTCAGTTATCTCATGCTTCGGATTCTAGTGAAGACAATTCCTTGATAATAAATAATGATAACATAGAAAAAACAGTTTTAAGCAAAAAATCATCGGCAGAAATAGAAAGAAATGACTCAGGCGTGGGCTCAGAAACAAGCAAATCATCAAGGAGTAGACTTCAAGGAAAAATATCACCTTGCGGTACAATAACTGATAAAGATACACCTATACATCTTTGTGAAGATTGTGATTCTGCGGTTGAAACCCAAATAACAGAACAAGGTAAAACAAAATTGTTATACTGCTGTTTATTGTTATAATTTTTTTTTGTTTTATTTGAATATTTACAGAGTTAATTAAAATAATTATTTATTTTTGTAGGTTCTATTTATGCCCCGCTTGTTTGTCGCAAATGTGCGAAGAAGAGGGCAGAAAGAAAGGAAATTATCACTGAAATTGTAGAAACAGAGGAGAAATATGGACGTGACCTGCAAATTATACTTGAAGAATTTTATAAACCTATGTTAGTAGCTGGTCTTCTAACCCAAGAACAACTTAGTGCTATATTTTTAAATGTTGAGGAATTGATCGATAATAACCAAGTTCTGTCTGAAAAACTGAGAGATGCACTTGAGATAGCCATTGAACAAGGAGACGAGGTAAATATTATAGCAACTGAAATAGGATATTCTAGAAAAAAAACTTAAACTTAAAATACGAACTTAAAATAAAAGGCTATAATCATAGACTAATTAATTTTACTTACTCAATATGGCAAAGTAGTCTTTTCGTTAGTAAAGATAGATTTAATATTTTAAATCCCTGTTTTTCTTTTAGGACTTACTAACGGTCAACGTTGGTAAGATTCTTTTGGAGTGTTCAGGTATGCTAACAGCATTCCAGTCATACTGTGTCAAGCAAGCTGGTGCTGCACTTCTTCTAGCAGGCCTCGAGAAGGAGAAAGAATTACTTAGAATATTTTTGCGTGTGTCCCAAATGGAAAATACTGTTTTAAGGCGGATGAATCTTAATTCGTTCCTTATGGTAAGTAAATCTTTTATGGAAATTATACAACACTGTGATTGTGTTTTACTCACTTGTTTTTTTTTAACTTCAGGTACCTGTTCAACGCGTTACGAAATATCCACTTCTTCTTTCTCGTCTATACCGGGCGACGGCTTCATGTGCGACAGAGAGAGAAGATGTTAAAGGCGCACAGCGATGTGTCGAGTCCAGACTCGAAGAAATTAACGCTGCAGCTGCAGCAGCAGCGGCAGCAGCCAGGGATGTACCGTTGTGGCGAAGACTTGCAGCTGCAAGAAGAACAGCTCACGATTTACATGTTGCTGACATTCGACTGCGGAAAATGGCCGTCGATGTCTTAGATTGGAATCACGATGATGCCAGGTGGGTTGACTTTAAAATTAAATATTAAATCTCCTGTAGAATTGCCCGCAAAACATTCTGGTAATGAAATGCCTAATTACCAAACTTTGTTACCCTTTATATACTCGTTATCAGTAAATTACAGCGTGGATTTTCGTGAACTTTTCACATAATTCTCATTATAATTGCAGTAGCACAACAACGAAAATTTTACGAGGTATCCGATAGCGATTTAAAGTCATGATTTAATTTTGTCATTGTAAATATGTTCGCTTTGTTGTTCTGGCTGTTTCGCTTTACTTTTGTGGCGTTTAATCTCATTCCTTTTTTAGAGTTGGGCATTTTTAAAGCTCTCTGTGTTTTCCCTGTTTTCCTTAATACGCTCCAATAACCGTAAAACAAATAAAGGTCAAATGTAATACTTTAATCTGAGTGGAGTTTAATTAAAAATACAAGTTTGGTCCCTTGTAATGCTCGTGATGTTTTGGCAAATTGTAATCCGAGTGTAGCTCTGTTTCATTTGTGGATGGGACAAATTACTCCATTACCGACTAGAAACATTATGGGTCGCAGGTATATTTTTTGGGACAAGTTACAAGCATATACTGTTTCCACTTTAGAATAACGTATGCTGTATGTTGACTCAGGTACACAAGGAAAAATAATGTTCAGAAAACTTAAATCTTAAACACATTTTGCTATTATAAAGCATAAACAGTTTATTTTTTAATTAAGTAGTGAATAAAAAATGAACTGTTGAAAAATAAAGGTATTTAAAAATCAATATAGAAAAGTTTTTTTATAAATTGTTATGAGTAGCATCAGAATTGCGTAATTATATATAGATTGTTTAGTGCGCTGTAAACTACTGATAGATATGTAGCATTGGACAACTGAAATTCAACTTTGTATTTGAAAAACAAGGCTTTTGTAAAACGACAGATCTCATTATTACCTTCCCTTTAGTAAATCTAAAGTGAGCAAATTTAGTTAGGTCATTATCAAATGCTTGATTATACGTAATTTCACGTACTTAATAAGATGGTAAAAAAATTTCACGTACTTAATAAGATGGTAAAAAAATAACATATCGTTTAATTTATTTATTTTTGTATCACTATAATTACAATCTCGTATTATCTAGTTTGTTTGTATTGTTTCTGTTCTTTATTTCCCTAGAAATTCAAGTTATTTTGTCGTGATAGTATTGAACTTTAATATAATAAACATAAAATACTTTGGCCCTCTAAGGTTCGCTATGGAGGGCAAGTTACTGTTCACACAACCTAACGACAACAACTGGCGGAAGGGACGCACTATCAAGCTGATGCCGATCAATGCCCTTTTGGTAACTAATGGAAAGGTGAGTCTAAAATCCTCGTCATGAGTAAATGCTACAATGGTATATCTTATAAAGTCATAATCCTAACAAATTTTATGAATCAAAACGATTGTTAGAATTTAAACAGCGGAAAACGGCTTAAGCCAAAATTTGACCATGAAGCAAATAATTATTGTATTTTGGTGGAAAGGAGATAACGAAGAAAGGTTATATTTTCATGTTGTGAATGTCCATCCTCAGACGTTACGATGTTTCTGTGTGCGACCGCTAGTAAGACTTCAAAATTGCTTGATATTGGACGTAGAAATCCGCGCGTGGACGACAGTGACTCAACATCACTGTGGTCCATTTCTACACACTAGCTGTCCAAAATATTCGACGGCTACTAACGACTACCAACACTCTTTGTGTAAACCACTGATTGTGGTTTACAACTAAACTATTTTTCTGTGTGTTTGTTTGTGTAAACTATCCAAATAAATAAATGTAGCACCTTTTTTCTTTCTTTAGAATTTCTCATTCACAACTGCTTTAAAAATAGTTTGTCTACATCTCTTTAAAACTCCTTTTTCTTAGCCAACGATCGCCCACAAAACGAACGAGATCCGAGAGACGAGGGAGGCGCGGGACCGCGAGGCACGGGAGAGGGAGGGAGACGCACTTTTCGCTCGCAGCGGCGTACGAGAGGCTGCCTTACTGCTGGTACGAGAAAAGGCCGGCAGGTACACTCTGCAAAGGGAGCCTCTCTTCCTCGACCGCTGCGTGGTCGCCGCGGATCACGAGCCAGAACACTTCTTTGAAGTACACGAGATCACTTCCAAGGATTCGTATATTTTTAAGGTGAGTGTCTTATCAATCTCCAAGTTTTTTTTGGATCAAAAACTTATTTTCGTTGGATTTCCTTTTCGTTAGGAAAATGATATAATACTGCATGAAAGAGTACTCAAAATTTTATAATAATAAAACTAATAATTTATGGCAATTAAGTGTGTATTTTATAAGGTAAAACTCGGACTCAAGATCAATCGCAATCTTGAGTTTCGTCTATTAATACGGGCCTAAGATTTTATGTTTTAAAAACGCTTTATCTAGTAACTTATCCAGTGCCGATGTTCACGTGAATACATACACAATAAGCAATACCCGTTGAGTTCCAATAATCGGTCGCAAAGCCAGAAGGATCGCCGTCGTTATTCGAAACGAACAATTGCTTCGTATTTACAAAACGGTTCAGTCGCTTTGGGTTATTTGCGATGCACCGAGCAATATTTTAGTCTCGTTTTCTTTGGCGACATTTTGTAAGTTTATTCATTGTACAAAACTGATTAATGTGTAATAATATCAAACCTGGACGTGTAGTGTAAATGATAGAATCTTGCCTGTTTCATCAAGTTTTCAAAATATACTCGTATCCTTATTTTAGATTTACGGAGTCTTATCTCCATCTTATATCTTAGGAATACTCAAGCGTTGCATTTTCTTTCCCATATTATATCTTTCACTGCACCAACGTTAGTTATTTGTGACACTCAATGAAACGAATATTCTCCCTATTCTATTCGGTGTCATGTAAAACTGGATATCATAATAATGAAGAATAAAAACTTTGTGGTTTCACGCAGATGGTAGTGTGGGTAGATAGATTTAACAAGAACTTCACGAAGAATTCTCAAGCATGAAGATTTCTTTTAAACGATTGCTATTTAATTTTATTACTATTATTATTAATGTATAGGCTCCGGAATTTCTACTAAGTCTCAATATTGGATCGCTAAGCCAAAGGATCGCATCGTTATTCGTAACGTACAATTGCTTCGTATTTACGAAGCGGTTCAGTCGCTTTGGATTATTTGCGATGCAACGAACAATATTTTAGCCTTCTCTCGTGGAGCCAAACCTACAAGTCTTGACAAAAAGAAAACAGGTTTATGTTCCGGATACGATATTACATTTCTATTCCATATTTGTTCTCATTGTAGAACATTGAATGCTGTTGTTGTTCTTTTTTTACATGGACTTGATACCAATTTTCAAAAAAACTGTCTCCTCTAAATCTACCGTTGAAAGAACTGTATTACTATATATGATTGAATGATATCAACCCAGTATACATAATATATATAATCTGGTGGAGAGACTTTTTCTTCCGGTGTAGCAAAGCCTACTGGTAAAAGCCACTTCCACCTGAATGTCTATATCGCTTCTATGTTGTAGATGTGTGGGTTTTAACAGTTCTAAAATGAAAATCTATGGTATAACATGGTTTGACAGTCCAATTTGGTGACAAAGAGAGTGACCACTTGAAAGCCTGCTGAATTAACAATTTAAAAATAAGGTTCCTGCAGAATGAGGTCTATCCAATAGAAAATTGCAAATACCACAAAGAGACTTCACGGAATTGTTCGTTTCAAATGATCGATAGGGTACTTTAGTATTCCTGTCGTTTCTTCGATATTGGCTTAATAAACCTTGCATTCTTCGAAGCAAATTTTGCGTTTCTCTTTGCGAAAACTACGGCTATGAGTGAGATTTTCAAGCTACTGCGGACAAACCACATTTACCACCTCACATAATGCAATCCTGGTGCTTATAGTAAGTAGGGTCAATCATTACGAAATTTACTTCCGTGTTGAATTCAGGCAACCCAAGGATTTCTATGGTGCTTATAGAGTTATCTAAAATACGATAAGTCTACTTTCTAGGCGAGTCAAAATTTGATTATTATTTCCTGTTTGTTGCAAAAATAAAAGTATTAAATCTGCTCTCTTTGTACTATTAGGTTCATTTGTGAAAATTTTTCGAAGCGCTTGCTGATAGATCCCATTGAGCTGGAATCGGTATACTCATTTTACTTGCGACGACAATGCAAGAAAATTTTACCGTGACACTGGACTGATGATAGTAGGTACTGTTACCTTTTATTTATGGCGAGGGAAAAACCTTCGAAAGGTACTTTGGGAGAGAAACCGGGTTATGTGAGGTTCTTATCGCCCTAAAACCCCCTCGGTGGCCAGCCTAAACGATTTTGGAGGACACTGCGAACTCCATTGGACCATGCCGGTGTCCTATTAGGCGATACTCTTCGTGTCCAATCTGGAAGAGTATATTGACTCATCCGTCACCATCCCGGTATACACGACGACGTTTGGCCACTCGCACCGCCATCCTTCCCAGAATCGCTGGCTGGACGGTGCTCCCTCCCAAGCTCCCTCCCAGTATTCTGTTCCCGACAAACAGGGGCAAGTACAAGTAGTACCGCTACACCTACTTACGAGTATAATCCCGTCCTGCAGAATATATTTCCATCTTAGGGCTTATTGAATCTGTCTTGACAAATACTATAGCCCTAGATGATGCAGTTTGGTCGTTTTTAACAGTTCGCTTATAAACTATTTAATTTTTAATTACCGTTGTCTGTTCTCTATTGTACGAATGTTCTCTTCTTTTCTGTTTAATATCAAACTTGGCTGGAATAGTTTAATTGCACTTCCAATAGTTACCGTTTTTTAACTTTTGCGAGCTAATAAGCCGTTTAGGATTTTACTGCATGTAAAGCCAAGTTTAGCGTACTTACTGGTTATTCGAGTAGGGTGTTTAGTGAGTATTAACAAAACAGTTGGCATGCAGTTATTTGGCATTGAATATAGTGTTCATTTGCCAACGTTTTGTAAGTTTTGTTAACAAACAATTAATTTTCTACTGGTTATTCTAGTACGACATAGTTGTTGTAGTATAAATTTAATCGTTGCCATCCTGTATTTTGTGGCCGGATGACTTTATGTAAATTTTCAATACTACTTGGGTTTATTTACCATTCATTTATCATCAGATTACTTATACCACATGAAAGTAACGATTATTTTGATAGCATAATTATGTAAATAACGATGTTATTAGGTCCTCATACTGTAATCTTTTAGAAGTTGCGGGGTATCAGCATACTACCCTCACACAGGGCTTCAGTATTGCAAGATCTACGGAATATCAACACCGGTGACAAATTGACTTTTTTGTTGTTTTTGTTTTCCCTTTCCTTGCACATTGCCAATGTCAAGCTGATATTCTTTTCATCTAGTTTTTGCCAGATTTTACCAAAACCGGGCGAAGTAAAGTTTAAGTCGAAGTCGAAGTCAGTCAGTCAGTTGCTCAAGTAAAGTAATGGCTATTTTACTAGAACTTTTTCAATGGAGTTTTGGAGGCAACCGGAAAAGCCATGTTTTCGCATTGTTATTCCATTTTACAATGCACGGGCACAGTAATTAACCTATATCGAACAAAATGCCATCAACTTTATGCAATATAACTCACAAATACACCAAGGAAGAAAATAAAATAAGATTGCAATACACGTCACTTTGCGGTTGCCGCCAAAACCGTTTTGTTGGGTGTTGGACTGTATTATCGTTGGCAGCGTCATTTTTACTTGTTTTTTCATTTTGTTTGTTTTTATTTTCTGTATTTTTTTCTTATACTTCAAATAATGTTGTTTCCAGGCGGAAGAGAACTCTCGTACGCGCACATGGTACCGCCAGTTACAGTACCACGCGCAAGGCGCAGGCGCCTGGCGCAAACGTCGCAACGCGTTAGCGAACATCATGATCAACCCGATGCTGACTAGGAACTAGCAGTCGCCTCATCTCTTCCGTTCCCTTGAGTTTCTGTTAAGGTCCGTTCAAACTTCATAGTAGCGATGCGTTGCTTGACGTATTTGTATAATCTGTTTCATTCAATTCTGTTAACTATTTACCTATAATGGATTTATGTTTTGTATTTTTTGTTGTTGCGTTAATATTTGTCTTATCTGCGTCAATGTTGTTATTGGTAAGATTAGATAATTTGAATTTATTTAAAGCATTTGTTGAATTGAACTCAAAATGCATTTTTTTGGTTTGTCTGTAAAATTTATAGCGTAGGTATGTTACACTCATTCAGCTAATCTCCTAATTAGTGTATCGTGAGAATTTGTCTCTTGAATAACTTATTCAATTGAATGTTGATTCAATCTGACAAAAAATATTAGGGTTGCAGTCTGCATTTTCTACACAAAATTGCATAAAATATTGGAAAGTGAAACCATGAAGTTTTGGAATATTATATTATTGCATTATAATGCTATAAAATACTATGATATGCTACTATGTTTAGGATTTACTACTATGTTATATTATTGCATCGCTGTACATATTTGAACAGATCTTATCTTCACTTTATTTCGTTTTTAGTTTCTACTTACATAAAATAGTCAGGATTCTTATTTCAATGGGCCTTTGGGATATATAAGTTTACGTGCCACGATAATAAAATATTAATTAATAATGTATATCTTATGAATGTACGCTTTTAATTCATTTTTTTGTAAATTTTAACTTTTGTTTGTTTTGTATTCGTATGTCTATGATGTTAAATTGTAAAACAAATACAAGTTAACATAATGGAACATTTTGTTTATTTTTACTCAACATAAGAGGTCCTTGTGCGTCTTATTAAAATTAGTTTTAATCTCAAAATAATTTTATTAAACATCATATTGCTATTGTGTTCTGTTAAATGTAAATAAGCAATTTTTGCCACTAGTTTTGTAGTTTAGCTTTACACCAAAATAATGTTATTCAGGAACACTTGTGCCCTTTATTTTAAACCTGTGTACAATGTTAACAAAGAAGACGTTTCATTATGTTCTTATTTATTATACGGTATGATAGCAAGTATCTATCAAAGGTATATTTTTTTTGCGAAAATATAAAATTAGAGAGAATTATAAAGTATTTTTGTGTTATTATTATGTACAGATTTTTAATATTTAGCCTACACCTACTTCAATAAATAGTAAAAGTAAATAGTAAAAAAAACATTTGTTGAATATGCCTGCAACCCACTTAATGGCCCACTGCTGAGCACGGGTCTCTCCTCACTAGTGGAGAAGGCTTGGAGCATACTCCACCACGCTGCTCCA
>DWTS01000346.1:0-10618 GCA_018250615.1 Oechydrus chersis rufus | reverse complement strand
ATGAAAGTTCATAACAATTTTTATACTCGTATATCTATATATATACCATATATATGCGAGATATATAGGTAAAAGGGATAGTTACCCTGTACTAAAAAAAAACAAAATATATGTCTCAATTAAAACTAGATCAAACATTTACTTTCTTTGGTTAATCATCCAACTGTTTTATAGAGTTTTTGTGGTCGCTCCGTAGACCAGAAGCTGCGCCCGCACCAAGAGCGGCTAGAAATCATTTCTACGTCCGGTCATTCCGCCAGTTGCAGCGTTTTAATTATTAATGAAACTGCCCGCGCGGGAAAGTTGCACTACGGCCGGCTTCGCTTCCGCTCACGACGTCGAGCTTCATTCATAAAATGAAACACTCCGGCACGATCGCACTATCTCCACATCACGCACGACCGACAATACGCTTTAAGACCAATGCAAAAAAGTTCAATTTGCATTCATCGCACTGACACGAGCGTCATCTTACAACGTTAGAGTACCTGAACAGAAATAGACGTTAAAAAAAGTAGTAAGTTGTAGAACGAGCAGACGAAAGTGGTTTCTCACCCCAAAGCAGAAAGTTGTTTTCCGTTTGCGGAGGAATCTCCGCTTGTGCCTTTAAAGGCGAGAGCGTTCTCGGTTGATTTACTCGCTTGTCGTGAATGGGATGCGTTCTGCGGTCGGTGAGGTGCGAAGGTCTAGTAATGGAGTGAATGAAGTCAACGCAGCCCTTTGCGTTGCGTCTGACAACTTTTACGGTGTTGACGCGCTTGCTGGGCAACCTGTGGAAAAACTCGACAGTATCACATTTCCATTAACAACACGATGTTTAATGAAAATCAGGTATTACCGTAAGTTTCCTTTATGAAAACATGTTATGATAGCTGCACTCCTCCGAGTAAGGATATAACTTAATTAAGGTATCAACTGTTGGTATAACTACTCGTATAAGGGTTTCGATAATATATTTAAATAATCGAAATAGAAAAGTGTTATGCAATATGATGGTTGGCTTTGATGATCGTAGTTACACTTTGCACGTTGTTTCGGATCATTGTTCTTGGTATAGGTATTTATCATCTTACGAAGGTAGGAATGGTATATTTACTTTACTAGTTCCTAGTTACTTCCTAATAGCTTCACTAGTTTGCCAATTTTCAGAGATGGGCAACAACACCAGCTTGTGCTTTCTTTTTCTTTTCTTGTAATTTCGACGAAATTACTGTCAAACTTGGGGTACAACGAATTTGTGGGTGGCCGAATGTAAGACTTCAATCCTGATTATCTGTCCTCGTTAATTAAAGAGATTCATGGGAGTAACCACATCACATCAGATTTTCATAACATCTGTGGTCCATGTTAAATCGCTACTTAACGTTTTGACTACAGATCTCCACTTTCCACATAACACCAGGTAGTTTAGATACTCGTTTGTTAACTACACGAAAAAAAATCTAAAAAGAATTAGATAAAAAGTAAAATTTGTTGACCGTAACATGAGAATATCCTCTATTCACAACATCCCGAAACAGCGCATCCGAATTTCTCCGTAGTAATCGATAAGCTTCGTTCAACCTTGCGAGTATTTTGCACGAACAATAAGCTTTCGGTGCCACACTGTCTGCCACAAAGGGCGTCCTTTTTTACAAATCGTACCTTAGAAATGCAACCTGTTTGCGAAATTCACAAATATCGCCTCTATTCTCGAGTGCATTCTGTTTAATTTCGCGGAACTAATTTGACATAATGAGCGAAGTTTTTGTGTTCTACCGGGCCCACATTAAGGCCCGTCTAACCGGATACAGCGAGATCGTCCTTTAATGAGTGTACGAGTATAAAATATCTACGATTATGTACGAACGATTTGTCGTCGTCACTCGATACGATTTTGCTACTGGCGAACGTTTATTGTATCGGATTACGGAAGACATTATTCCTTTATTTGACAACTGAGCCTATGTCATCCACACGTTAGCAGTGCAAAACTACTGCTAGGCAGTCATTTAATAGAGAATGATGAAAAGGGATTAGGCTTTTATTAGGTTAGCTTTTATTAGGTTAGCTAAAGCAGCCTTTGGAAGTGCACTGCTGGACGTAGGCCTCCTCTGACTGGTCCTGTGCCATCTGAATCCAGCTGAGCTAGCTGTCTTCTTCAGGTGTCTCTTCATTTTTTTGCAGAGACTACCGTCTACCGTCAATCCTGTCTTCCCCATCGGGTATTGGTCCTCCGAGCGATATAGCCTGGCCATTGCCACTTTCAGCCTGCAGATTTTAAAAGCCATGTCGGTAATATTAGTTCGTTTACGATGTCGCGTAAAGGTATACCTACCTAACATAGCTCTCTCCATCGCTCGCTGAGTGACCCTGAGCTTTCGATTAAGGTCTAGGGTAAATAGCCAAGCCTTGGGTCAGTAGGTCAACTGGCAACACACACTGCTCGATTTTGAATTTAGACACTGAGAAATTCGGAATGAGAAAAGCATTCTTGCAAAGCATACCGTCTCCTAAAACCATATTTTTGCTGCTACAGTAACATAAACTGGTGTACGATTATACTTAAAACAATAGCATTGGTTTCCTAACAGTCGAAATTAAATGCATATAATTTCTTATTTTCTATTTTCGCATTTTGTAATGTGAAAGTACAAAATATTTCATAAAAAGTACTAGAAACCAGTAAATCTACTAGCAAGGGACCCATTAGTAAGTGAATACTTACAAAGCTAACACCTATCGTTCTTAGCAACAGATGTACCAATACGCTGTCGACCTTGAATGCCTATTTTAAGACCGTTGACGAACCCTGTGTCATAGTGTATTGAGAAGGTTACAAAGGGAATCCCATATCACGAAACAACTAAGTGTGTCAACATTAGTATACGAAACAATGCAAATATATTTTTAATTTTCCTCATTCGATGTTCCAATTCCAGAACATAAGAAAATTATCTCGATATTAATACAGACACAGTTCTCACGTCTCGACATGTGAATGAATCACATTCGTAATGTCACGGAGATATCAGTTAATGTAAACACAATTAGTACCGTGTCAATGTGTAAGCGCATTCTTGTATGTTGCATTTAGTTTCTTACATTGCAAGTTAGTCATTATGAAAAGCTCGTTTAATAAATGTCAACAGTATGAGATTATACCATTAGTCGCGTTGTATAACAGTAGGTATGAGAGTATACTATTCGTTGCATTGTACACGTACAATACTTACTATATATGTAGTATATTGCGCAGAAGATCCTTTCAAATTATTGTGTAGGCATAATTAATTTTGAATTTGGATATACATATATTCTTGGGTTTGGGTATTTTTCCACACACATCTTTGGGTTTACTCCAACCACGACACCCATAACACGAGCTCAAATCCAGAACTATGAACGGCAAAATGATTTTATTGTTTATCTACGTACGTTATATCTATTTGCTGGTTCTATATTTTCTTCTTGGGAAAAATTGAAACAGATGTTGTAATTCTACAATTTGTCTCTACCAAAATATTAAATCTTTTGTAATTCTTTTTTTTATTTTTTATTTTAATCACCAAGGATAATATTACTAACAACCATTTACGAGTATATAGGAATATGTAGGGTTCCTGGTTTTTGGCAGATAGGTATATAACAGAATTATATAATTCTGACCTCAAGGCGTTTTTATACAACACATTGCCGTTCACCAAAAAGGTAGCAGTTAACGAATAGCTATTCTCAAAGCGCAAACAAAAACGTCAAGTTAAATGATCACGATATCTCATTCCGTACGTTTCAACAAATCAACACATGACGCTTTCAAAATATTTTGGCGCGACATCGACTCAAGTTTTCAAGAAATTATCCATCATAAGACGAACGGTGATTTTTCACGGGGCTACCGTGTTGTTTTCACAATATACAGATTTAACCGCCATCTGAGTTAAATATAGTTAGGAAATACAACTAAAATAAGCGACGTGTTGATGTGACGTTTCTCTCACCTGTTGGTTGTCTTAATAATTTGAGGTTGGTGTTATTTTAAATTCTGTGGAGATGAACTGTTTTGTGTGAGCAGGTGGAAATCACTAAGACTTAATTTATTTTTCATAGACACAAGATTACTATATTTACTATTGCATTATTACATTAAATATACAGTGAAGCTCTGCTCTGCTCATTTTAATGTAGTACAGTTGTGCAACTCACAACTTCAGGGGTGATAGGTATAAGGGTCCCCACAAAATTCACCAATCCGCATTGGAGCAGCGTAGTGAAGTATGATTTAAGGCCTTTCCTAGTTGTGGGGAGAGACCCGTGCCCAGCAGTGGGGCTTAAAAATTGTCGCAGCCAATGTATATGGATCTCCGTGAACTATTTGGAGTTCCTTACATTTGTGGGCAGGAATCATTTAACGTATACCCAGTAGATCGTGTAATATGTAACATCTCTATTATTTACTGTCATCACCCAATAGGATAATTTTGTGTTACCGTTTATTTTTATACCTGTGTTTTTTCAACAATTCCATAATATCTATATTAATCAATAGCGAAATGTATATTTACGTATGTATGTACGTAATAAAGACCATTTTAAAATTGTGAATAAATTGGTTTAAAAGTGATCTAATATAAATGCCATATCATTAAAATAATTCAGGTCAGCATGGTCAAATGGTTCAGCATCTTGCTGGACGTTGAGTTCATTACAATAAGGCGACATTTTGGACTTTTGTTGATTAAGCTTCATAAAATTAAGTTATATGTAAAGGTAAGATATAGAAATTAATGTATATAGAGATACGCACTGAGGTAGAGTATTGTTACGAACATTAGAGCAAATGTATTTCGAAAGCAATTGAAACTGATTCCAATCCGATCTCCATATGGAAGCTAAGTAAACAGTCTAAAGCACGCAATGACCGCTCCAGCTGTCGGTCAGGCCAGTGAGATAAAACAACTATAACAAGTACGGATGGATAGTTTTTTTGCTTCTGGTTACGCAGGCCGGCCCGTTACTGAATGAGCCGACCGGTTTGACCGTTCTAATGCGAGTCTTCGGAAGCATCGGTGCGAGTTTATGGATCAAATTATCGAATAATATCGAATGAGCCCCCTTCGTATTGGTAATTTGGAAGGCAAAGTAATAGACTCGGTGAAGTAATAGACTACGCGTTATCTCGGGATTATCTGTGCTGTATGTATTAGAATAACAAATTTACAGTTGCATCAGTGATGTTGTTTGATCGTATTGTTAGGTGTGAACACGGAAGAGGAAATTAAGTTAATGAACATTATAACGTATACAATTTAATGAAGAGAAAAGAAGTTGATTTGGAATTACGAGTATCATTCTATCTCTCAAAATAACGATTCCAATGCGATTTATTTTAGATATTTAACTGAATATAAAGACAACTGTATTAGCAGAACTCTATTTAAAAATGGTTTCTTCTATTCTGCTTTCTCACGTAGACTTCTGCTAGTGGCCTGCAAAACGAAATAGTTGCTTCCGAAGAAATCCGATTTCAATGCGACAGTCTTACAATACCAAACTTTATCACAGAGGAATAAATTTCCAATAGAATCAAAGTAGGAACATATTTTCGAGGATATAATATTAATACATCTGTCACAAATATTTTATTAAAATGATTAATAAAGGTACAACAAAGTTGCTAAAAGAAAAAGCTAGTAAAATAGTACAAAAGGACAAAACGTTTAACACACATCATAATATCATATATACATATAGAGTTAACTGATTTAGACAGGTGTTCATAAAACTGTTCATCTGTAAAACGAGATGATAATACGTGTAACTCTTGACTGTGTAAAAGAAGATAAAAAAGTAGCCTTTCACTGGAGTCGGATTACGAGTCTTGTAATCTGGTTTTGACTTAAAATATATTCTCCCCTTATTAACTTCGAAACTAACCCTTTGAGCAAGGGCTGTCACATGTAACTGTCATCTTTTTAGTCAAGGAAGAGGCGTGGCTTCCGGTGGCGTCCAACGGGAATTGAGCAATGCCGGATTATAATTGAAATTTAATCCTGCTCTTATTATAGTCTATTTAAATTACAAAAGGAACAAGTTTTACATGTTTGTCCAGTAAATCTTCATAAATGGGTAGGGGCTCGGTTTAACAATAACGGTAAATGTACATAAAGATACATTAAAGGTGTGTAACTTTGTAGTTTTTGTAAAGGTATATAACTGAAGCACAATATAATGGAAGTAAAAATATATTTATTTACATTTAAACAAAATACGGTTATATCACTTAATTGATTTGAACAAGTTTTTGTAAAATTTTTGAAGTATATCCAATAGTTATATCATGTTTGTTAAAAATCTATTTAAAATGAACACGTCGTCGCGTCGGATAAAAAAATGAAAGTTACTAAATTCAAAAAGACGACGATTGTAATATTTACCGAACTAAATCATTATTATACAATAATGGTTTGGAAATAAAACAAAAAATAGAATGTAACTACTTATCTTTCAGATAAATCAGTTATTTATCTATAACTCAGATACTAAATGTACGTTACGTTATTAACAACTTTTAAATTTATTTCATTTTTTTAATTTGTTATAAGAGTAGCGAACGAGCATGCAGACCACCTGGTGTTAAGTGGTCACTGCCGCCCTTTGTACATCTACGTACGACCTCAAGCAAGAATTATTCCTCTCTGAGGTCACACTTAATTGGGCCGCTACTCTTGAGGAAGAAATGGGTGTGGCAGACAACCATAGACGTTCTACCAGCTTTTAAATTTCATTTGTCTGCCATCTGTTTCCATATTCTACTATTTTCGTCAATAAATGTAGTTATAAAAGTTCAATACGCTACTGTAAAATATATATTAAGCATTTGCAATCTTCTTATTATTTTAAAATCAATGTTGTTCCAAATGTACATTTAATTCTTATATATTTCTCGAGAATAAAGCTTTAAAAGCATTATCGAAACATTGATTGTAAAGAATAAGTGAAAGACGCGAGAATGAATTGAGAATAAAAATACAACAAGTCAACATTTTTATATCTGTTCGTTGCATCGGCGATATCGGTAAAAGTTTCTCACGCTAATTTGTTATCTTGACAAGTTGACAGCTTTTGAGAGCCGCGACTACTAACCAGCTACTACGAACAACGAAATTAAATTATTTCCTAATTAAAACAATTAAAAAGCGAAATAAGCGTCGAAAGACGTCGCCTATTTCCGCATTGGGTTATTTGTGGCGGTTAACCCTTCATCGGCTATTAAGGGAATGTCGGGGTTAAATGAGACATTTTTCAAAGCGGCACCGATCGCTGACGTCCTAATGAGATGTCGCTACGGGTTATTTTGAGTCTTGCACTCGTTGGGTTTACCAAAATATGATTTGAATCAGACATTATAAACTTCGGCTGTTGTTGCATTGGATAAAATGCAAAGTTGTAAAGCTCTTCTGGCGTTGCAAATGATCTTATACGACTACAATGGTGACCTGTATGGAAACTTTATAAAATATAATTAAAAAATGCCAGACTATTCACCTTTGAATTTTTGAACCTTTTAAGAATAATTGATACCAATATTTATTTACAATAATAACGCTCTCTACACCCTTTGCTCCAAAGTATGGTTCCCTGTGTTGTGGGTGTCATGGATATACACAAGACATGTATAAAATGATAATGATAATTAAGGTTTCCAACTGGCCGGGAATGGAACCCGGAATCTTTTGCGTCTCAGACCAGTTTCCGGACCAATGCGCCACGCAGTCCCGTCGTATTGGCTTTTTCTTTGTCTAAAGAAATTATCTGAAGACACTAAAGAAAATAACGGGGTAGAATCTTTATGGTACGATTGGGGTAGCACCACCGCCACATCTATTTCTTCCGTGAAGCTATGTTTGTGTTTCGGTAGAAAGCCTAGGTACTTTTAAACGAGGCAAACACATTAGTTCTCATGAGTAGCGAAGCATCTTAATACACCCGCAAGTGAGATTAAGTCCTGTTTGAGATTATATTTTATATTGTGTCCATTGGCGGCACTGACCACTTAATACCAGGTGGCCTGCATGGACCTTCGCTACTCCTATAACACAAAAAAGTTTTTATCATTGTCGATCACAGACTAACTCTACATAATTGAAGACAAAAACTCCCTAGGCTCGTGAACAAGCGCCATTACGTACACGTGTGTATGTGTGTTTGGATTTCACGGTGCGGGATCACGTTTTTGTTCGAGTGTGTGTCTTGAATGATCCGTAAGTGGAGCGTATTAGTCGGATGGTTGCTCCACGTGTATATTTTCATGTTAGGCTCCATTGATTGCCTTATGACGATGTCTAACCGACTGTGACGATCGGAAACATAGACGCGTCTAAGGTGGCTGCAGTAGAAAAATCTTTCTTCGTGTAATGAAGTAAGCAAACAGTTAGTGGATTTTTTTGTTGAAACATATGTTAAATAATGTATTTTGCGATTAACTTGATTTTAATGGCAACCTCAAAGGGGTGAAAAAGAGGATCAGAGATTTTATGGAACCGAGCGAAGCCGAGGGCAAAAGCTAGTTACCTATATATCTGAAAGTAGTCAAAATTATGTGGTTGCACTACAGAATTAAGATTATTCACATCCTTTTTTTTATTACCCATTCCAACATGAACATTGTTGCTATTAAGTAAAATAGCCAAATGAGCCTTGCCCTCAATGGTTTGAATACCCGCAAATTACTTTAATATACTTAAATGATCCTTAACTATTTAAATTATTATTTCGTCAGAAAATGTATTTTTATATTATTCGTATTTTTTTTATATAACATAGATTTAAATTTTTCAAAATGCATAAATGAACGAACAACTACATCAAATAAAATTCCCACGAAACTGAACTGATGTCCGGCTACGTTTATGTGTAAGGCAAGACCGGTCACTAATTATACGATATTAATAAACACTCAATTAAAGACAAAACATAATTAAATAAAAACTCAATGGTCAGATAATGTTCGGATGACTGGTGCTTGGAGTGAAAGTCAGCTTAACTTATTAGGAATTTATTGTGAGAACTACAATGAGAACGAAACTGAATTTAAAATGTTACTTATTAATAATTTATTTGGTCGTTTTAATCCACAAATTTCATATTAAAGCCAATTTTTAACGCAGCTTTTTTATCGAAGGTCTTGTATCGATTCCAGAGTGAAGTAAAAAAGAGATCCTTAAAGCATTATAAAATCTACTAAGAAAATAAATAAAAACTTGTTATTAAATCTACTAAGAAATAAGAATTTGACTGCAACACTCCCGCTGATGAGGACTAAATTAGCGTACTTTCGCAAGGGACGTACGGTCTCCATGTCCCCAACAATTGGGAAAGTCCTGGTGCTAACTCCAATACGATGCGCCAATTAGTAAGAAACAGAAGTAAAATCTTATCAGTCGGCACTCTGTAAGCTTAGGAGTACGTTACATGTGATTTGAGCTGTAAAACACTACGCTTTCTACGCTTTCGCCAAAAACTTGACTAGCGTTCGCGAAATCAGTCAATGAAATACCTGAACATAATAGACAGACATGACCCAGTATTGCCGGATTAACTTTGGAAATCTGAGAGCCGTCATACAGGAGGCAGGAAACTGTCACCGGGGTACTAATTTAGTCCGTGTGGTGAGTTTCAGCTTATCTCCGCGACAACCAGTTTCGCACGCCGTGGGAAACACGCGCACAAGCGCAATAATTTACCTTGTTTTATTTATAGGGTTGAACGCAATCAGCTAGTGGCGCCACTCGTACCAATTGGAGCGATACTTTCACCTTTATTGGGGCATAAATCGTTATTTTCCTTCAGATTATTGCTCTGTCCTTTTACAACTAGCCAGTCGTAATTTGGATGTCATTAACATCATAATGTTTTAGTCCCACTGATTGCGTCTTCTTTTAAAACGAAAAGAATATTCTACGCCCAGGATATATGCTACATAATCAATCCAATTACTTAGAATAGCATGTACCTACTGTGTAGTATGTGTCAAGGACACACGGAAAGACATACATATATAGTAGATTACATAAAGACCCGATCTCAGTAAGAAACTCCCGCGTACAGCAATGCTGTCGTTAATTATACGCATATTATATTGTCCTTTTAAAGGATTATAGTGTTCAAAATAATTGATATGTAACGTTGTGACATCCTTAGTGGTTTTATAAGTGTATGTACTTGCAATAAATTAACTAAGGGCATTTAATATGAACTGGAGCATGACTTTCCTCTTTGTAATATTTTATTTTCAGTTTTATTAATATTGCTTCAAATTGTATTTTTTCCCACACAACTAATTCGATAATATCATACATTCTTTAGTTATTATATCGATTAACACCGAAATCTTATAAGGCGAATCGTATTATAATCTTAATCTCGTTTTTAATAAAACGTTCTGTACATGCCTAATTTTAAAATAAACTCATAGTAGGGAATAGGAATAATATTACATGAAATGAGGATTAATAATATACATTATATTTAACAACTCAAAAACATCTCCGCACTTAAATAGTGTGTAGCTTTAAAATGTGAAACGAAACTACGTTTATCTGAAATATTTATATTCTATATACCTATCAGCTAATCT
>DWTS01000345.1:0-10620 GCA_018250615.1 Oechydrus chersis rufus | reverse complement strand
GGCAGTAGTTCTTTAAATAGGGGTAATTTAGTTATGTAAAAGCTCTTATTTTTGTTTTAATTACCTTTATAGATGCCACTCCTAAAAACTACCCTCAAAAAAAAATATGGACGCTGGAGTGATGCGGAATCCTGGGTTAAAACCGCATCGCAACCCAGAACCCTTTGACAGGATTGCGGCTGATTTTTCATTCGTTGTAGTTCCGACTGCGGCCGACGGCTTTCGGCTTACAGTATGAAAATGATAATTCCTCTTAATTCCTTCTACTTTGTGGCGCACACGTCAACAATGCGCTCCTCCTCACGCCCTTATTCTATATGAAGTTATACCCCCACATATGTAAATAAGTCATGCTAAAACATGGTCACAACTTCTAAGGATCAATATACAATAGAGGTTCCTTTAACTTCTTGGAAATTACCGGGAAACAACAGAGGCTTCAGATTTGCTGCAACATGAATACGAAACATCAGATACTCAAAGTGCTACCCAGTATTTCCTCGACTGAAGCCGCTAATTACATATCCGACATAAGCACACACTCAAGCGTGGTACAATAACATTTTTAGAGAGATAAAAAGCTACAATTAGAGTGCTTATATAACAACAAGTCACTTGAAAGCTCTCCGGCAAAAAAGCTTGTACTCGTTCATTGTTGAGTGCCATAGAGAAATTCTTTATAGGCAAAGCGAATATCCTACTTCACTTGTTTTTATACTTTTGTCTATTACACAATTTTAATTGAAAAAGAAGAAATTGATTAATTGATGAAAAAGAAACTTATATTTCTTAGCGAATGGCATCTCGGTTTCTGACCATTTTGCCAAGTAAATATTTGCATACAGTTTTGCCAGATTTCACTTAAACTAGAAGTCAGTTGGTCAGTACATACTACTGTACGTACTCACAAATGACTAGGTACTGTCTACTGCCTGCCTACTGTCAGGCAGTCCTATCGGGCAGGTGCCAGCTTTCACTTAAACTAGAAGAAGTCAGTTGACTGACACTGCACTTTTTTATTCTAACACATTAGGGTTCAGACACACTGTTCTTGTGTTCTCCAAAAGTGAAGGAGAAATTTAAAACGTATTTTTGTGCAAAAATGGGGAACACTTCATTAAGCATGTCTTCAGATTTAGTGTTGTGTTGTGTTTTTACCCTCAGACACAAACAGGGAATCTTATCAGAGGAACTGTGGATCTGTAGATGTCTGCCTGTAGCATCATAGCTCCCAAACGAATAGACCGACCGATTTTGATGCGTCTTTCGTGTTTGATAACTAATTTAATCGAGATGAGATATGTTTAATACTATGGTTGTTGGAAGTAAAAGCAGTCGTCTCCAAGATAACGAGCTCTCAGTGACAGTATGTCAGCAAATAATGAAGTTAACAATTTCTATTGGTTGTATGTTTTGTTTTGATGGCAGTTTCGTTGTTGGTTTTTTTATGTTGAATTTAATATTGATTTTTTAAATTATTTTATTTATTTTTTATTCATAGGCGGCGGTGCAGACCACTTACCATCAGGTGGCTCGCTTGTCTCTTCGCTAGGTTATAAGAATAAAAAAAAAATTATGTTATAGAAGAAGCGAAAGGGCATGCAGGCCACTGGCTATAACCACAACAAAAAATTATACATCCTTTAAAATGAATAAAATGAGATGACCATAAGCTCTTATTTTGCGTCGTATTATATTTTCTTATCAAAGCGTTGATAAAAGTTTGTTGAATAACAATTACATTTTATTTGTTTTCAAGTTGACATTTAATCGTCCGTAGAATGAATGGAAAATAGTAATTAAGTCAAAACCTTTTCATTCCGTTCCCTTGGGAAAGAACAAAATAACAGGAATTTATTCAACAATTTGCTAATCTAGGTGTATTTGATTGGGTTTTATTTATTTTAAGCTCCTTTTGTGTTGTTATAGTAGTTCAAAAGGAATTCCGTATTTCATTTCTCTCGTAAAATGGAAAGTTTTGAATTAAGGGCCAGTCTAGTTAATATTTTACTGGGTGTATTAAGTACGGTAGCTTTAAACCAAGTCACAATTTTACTCCAACTTGATTCCGTATCACGATTGAATCTTTGGCCTTTGGAAGTTTTGGGCGTATTAACGAGTCGAAATACTAACCTGTAAGCTTGCAAGTACGAAATTACACTTTTAAAATTTACCCATCAAGCCATCAGGGAAACAAAAGCTTAATCGGGTAAGAGCCTGAGATGGGAGGCGTAACGGCTGCAATGCTGAAATTTTACGTCCCTCCGAGGGGTGCAGGGGTGCAGGGTGCATGAATAACGTTTTCAGTGTCTGCATCTGCCTATGAAATGTGGCTACACTAGGGATGCGCGTCCTATAATATTTTATACCGACAATCATTTGGCTCATTCGGTTTTCGATTGCTCATTGCGTTTGGGAATCAATGATTAATAGTCTTACATTGAAGGGTTTTGTTTTGGTTTTTTGTTGTTCTTTGTTTTAGTGGTTGTCTTCTAACGTAGAATTTAATATAGAGACGACGTTGATCAGGTGACAATCAAGTATTAACAAAACAAATAAATATAATATTCGAAAGAATGTAAAACCTCTAGGATTTGACCGCGAAGTATCACCGCCACACCCATTTCTTGCCTTTAGTAATTAATGTTTTTCGTTTAACTATACCTTGCCGATCTTAATTCAACAATAAATAAATAATACAGCAAACAATAAACATTTTATGCATTTATTATTACTTGTATAAAATATTACGTCATTTTTTAAATCGGTCCATCACTAGGGTACATTCATCCCTTCAAGTTGCTTTTCTCATATCTGTCACGGGTTGAACGAAATATACGTTTCCGCTTTTTATGGCGCCGCCATTGCGATATGACAATGCGTATTTATAAATAATCGTTATCCATTATTAAATCGAATAATTTAGTAATTAATAAATCCATTATTATCGATAAGTTCGATAAGATCTTTTAGTTGCTAAGAGATTTTAAAGGCAGAATTGAAAAATATTTAAAATAGGTACAGGAATTTTATTTATTTATTGCCAAAACGCATGGCAAAATAATAAAAAAAAATACATTTGACTGAGGTTAGAAACTGTATGGATCGACATTCCTTATGTCTTTGAAGATCTGTAAATATCAGCCTAACGCCAGTAAATGAAATGAATGGAAAGTGATCTATAGATTATAAGAAAATCCGGGTAAGGAGAAGATCTTAGAGGCTCAAAGTGGCGTTCCTTCTGCTAAGCTATTCGTATCTACGATTTCGTGTCAAGTCGTGGTTGCTGGCACACGTAAAATGAGATCTTACGTCCGACTTTATATGTCCAACTGTTCAGTGGTCCCTCTCCACAACTGGAGGCCTTTTTTTTGTTGTACGTGAGGAAATCCTGCATGGATTTCAGGCGAATTGATAGGTTATGCTGGACTCCTACCGACTAAAATACCACGGTATTCCTGGACCACGTTTTGCCGGGACCACGAGTGTGTATTTTATTCGTCCGCAAACCTAAACGCATTACCCTACTTGGGCTCCTTCTTTACGAAAAAGACTTGGAACTTCTCCATCTCATTGTCTTTAAGGGGCACACGGGAACATCGCACGCGCCACCTCAGGCGTCTATCACCAGAGGCCCTTTTTCATGTGGGTCCACTTCCAGGGCGTGGTAAATCTTCCTCCTACGCCCTGCTCTCTTTCTGCGTATTGAATACTTTGGACAAGCGTTTCCTCGCTCTTTCCACTGATTCCTTCTGCTACATTATTACTTCGCAGGAGGTAAACCATCTATCATTCTAGACCATGCTCTTGACTGACGTCGATAGCTTAAGATCATTCGCCACTGCTTTGATAAGTTCACGGTGCTGATTAAACTGAAGAAGGCCTGGATCATATTTCACTACGCTGCACCAAATAAGATTAGTGTATATACAGTATAGTGCCTAACCCGTTTGTCGGATGTTTTTATGTTATAGAGCCTCCGATACCCTGCCCTTCGAAGCACGGAAACGTGCATGAAATCTTGCTACTAGTTGTCACCCATCCATCTAGCTACTGCGCTTGACGTTGCTTAAGCTTGTTAATTGTTTGCGATCAGTGTATAATAAAAATAATTAATTTTGATTCAAAAATAACATAAGCACTTTGTTGCTTGTGATTAAAGTAGTCGTAGTAATTCATAAGCTGTACTTTGTAAGTCAAACTCCTACGCTACGAAATCGCTGTAAGTTCGCTCGTCGAATAATTTAATATGCATGACGCAGGAAATTATTTTCCACAGTTCGGGCGGGGTTTAAGTATCTGGCTTCATTTATGATGTTTTTTTAACAAATTTGATATTGCTTTTTTCTAATTATGACAATATTTAATATCGAATAAACTTTGACACTAACGCACTAGAAACTAACACAACACGAAACACACGGAACTTTTCCTCTCCGTTCTCCTGTCTTCTATGAGGGGCAACACTGAGCTCGCCACCTCAGGATCCTTTCTGCATAACACCTATATAGACCACAGAACAAAAAAATATACGAATTTACGATATTTCTTTCTTCTGTGTCACCTACTTAATCTTTTGGGGAAATATAAATAAAAAATATATCACTGAACCAGGCAATTTGTTTATGATTACCTCCGAAACGTAATCAATTAATTTAAAATCACATCGCAGCTACAAAATTGTATTCCGCCACCAAATTGAGCAAGCGTGTTTGACTATTTTAAACTGCCCTCAATACGTGGACGGCAATGCATGGACGCAAATAATAATGCCGTGCCTAATATTATCGCAATGTCGTCGTTGTACCATTCTGTTATAATTTACTTTATATTCGCGATATAAATTGCGTGAAATAAGCTATACCTACCATAACTTAAAAAATATATTTTACTTTATACTTAGGTAAATAAAATATTGTATAGGTATTAAGTACGCTGTAAATAGAATACCGGAATATTTGCAATACCGACAATATTTTATATACCTATTGTAATATCTAATACTCAAACAATTAAACAATTTAAAAAGATGTTAAAGTGAATTCAATATTCGTGACCGAGAAGTATCGCACTTTTTTTATTACATCGCTTCAGAATCGATTTCTTCCTAACAACCTGACATCCCTTTACCTAGTAGAGAAACGAAGACATTACCTACAAGACAACGTGCACACCTTGTGCCTAGTGCCTAATAGCAATAGTACTTACCTACAATAAAAGTATAATAAAGTTGCAAAATGAATTGTTTGTAATATTTGAGAAATTATGGTAAACATTCCTAAAAGGCTTCGAAAAAAAACGTTAGAGAATATAAGCCTAATAACGCTTAACATAAATCTATTAATATTTTAGGTTTCATAAGCCTGATTAAAACAAACATGATTAAAATTAAAAGTTAGAAGGTGAATCCAGAATCTATTTCATAATAATAATGAGTAGTTATATGAATTTGATTAATTATTAACTATGTTTTTTGCATTCTTGTACGTTTTATTGCACATTAAAATACCCAATCAAGTGTTACCTTAAATAAACGGACCTAGAATAGTATAACATACATTAACAAACAATAGGTATCTATAGTTTTTTGCTTCGAACTTATGTGAATTTTACCTAAATTAAGTTTGGGTAAACACTATTTTTATGAAAAATAATAAATTTGTCGTATTATTCATAATAATTCCTCCAAATACAACAATTACGTCGCAATACAATTACGTTTAGCTTTCTTTGTTGAGCAGTTACAGCCATATCCTAATAGATGGCGTTACGTGTACGCGTCTACGGCACGCCCTGATCAGTGTAATCACTAGTTAAGGGTGTGTTATGTCGATTTAACTCGGATCAAGACGATCAAGTTAGCAGTTTGAAGTGGTGTAACATTTCTGTGTTCATAGTAGATGAGTACTTCGTAATATATAACGCGAATGATGAAATATTGGTAGGAATTTAGAGAAGGTTTTTAACTATTGTATTAAAACTTCCACTTTAACAGTACCATCCATTAATCAGTCTTTTGAAGCCTATTGCTGGCCTATTGATATACAGGTTAATAAAATGGATTGCAAATTTGCAACTAAATTACAGTAACTACTACTAACCCTTGTAGGTACAGAAGAATGAGAAACTGATATTCCACTTATCGATATTAAATCTCCTGTTTCATTGTTAACATAAATAAAGACGCCAAATTCGTTTAAAGTCCCTAGGTTACATTATATAAATAGACTATTATACAGAATAATACATAATTAATACACGTTATAATAGTAAACTAGTAAAGCTTATTTATACTTCTATCGAACCGTGTATTAATCCGGAATGGCTATATTATCTCGACTGAACTGTAATAACAAACATAAACTTTCCGTGCCTAAAATAGACTCCAATCTAATCCTTCAGATCTAATTTAGATTTTGTTTATCAAAAACAGTCATAGAGCGAGTCTCTACATTCCGTGTTTAACAAGCTTTTTCTTAGTTTAACAATTGTATCCGACATACGGTTTGGCCACTTACTTGTCTCCCCCAATTGGCACTGGAGCAGCTTGTGAGACCATGTGAGACCCGTATTCAGCAGTGCTTTTATTTAAATGCGCTAAAAAGTTAAAAAAAAAACACTTTTCCTTTAAAACTTTTACTATAAACTTATAACGTCATTACACAATTTATATGATTTAAAAGCTTGATACGCGAACAATTAAATTGAATAATAACTTGGTCTGAAACTAAATAAAAACTTAGTCCGTCATCTTTACACGCCATATTGGATAATTATACAGTGACGTTTTTGAGTCATTCTAGGAGTAGGAATGCATTGAAAAAAATATGTAGTCCACCACCTTGGGTGTGCCTCCATGTTGGATTTTAAATGACGTCATAAAACTACCATGCATTGTCATCCAAACTAAACGTGTATACAAAATTTCAACTCAATCTGACAAAAATACATACACACATTGCAAGTTAAATAAAATCTTGTAAAAATAACTCGCTTCTGTTGATTATTCAAGTCTTTAAAAATTTCATGATTATACCATATTATTAGGTTACTTCTTGACATTTTAAAAGCCTAGTCCACTTCATTGCAAAGAGATAACCCCATAGATAAAAGACTTCTCACCGCACGCACGAAATATAAATGCCCTCCATCCTTCAAGAAAACCGTCACCATATTTCATGGTCGCTATACACACTATGGTCCATCGTGCTTCTATATTTTAGAACGTACATTCTAAAATCTACCTTAATCAAAACTCCTGTAGGTTCAAAAAAGAAAAGGCTGTGCGCAGGTCCCTTTCAACTCAGGTAATAATAAAATAAGAGATTACATCTTCGCGTAAGCAACAATAGGGCTCCCACTTATTTTATTAGGGTCGCCCCTTTACGCCAAAATAAATTATAAACGTAACTACGGAGGGTGTAATTTGGCGTGGCAATTTGTGAGATTTGATTATAACTAAGTTGAGTTGTGATAGGTAATCGGTTGTTTTAAGCGTTTAGCGCAACCGGCGGTGTAGTACAATTATGATGTGCATATGAAAATACTTTTTTTTATTAGAATTGTCATTGGAGCATTGTGTCCTTCTGACAACAAATAGTGGCTTCTTACGGACGGATTTATATTTTAATTAAGTGTATCGTTCGTATTTTAAACCCATAAAAATAAATATATGTGCAAATAAATATTTTTTGTTGAGGAATTTGCTCTAACTCCTAGCTGGAGAAGATCTGTTCTGGAGCTTACCCTACACTGCTGTAATACGGATTACAAATTAAAATAAATATCCGGGGACAACTCACACACGGTCATCTGATCCAAAACTAAGCTACTAGGCTTGTGTTGTGGTGACCAGACAGCGGATAAACATACATATATATTTTTAAATACATATACGATAATTTTATATCCAGTCACAGAACAAATACCCGTGCGCATCTAAGCTGTAGTGGTTAAAGAGGCCAGTCATTAATAATTTATTTGTATTTTCAAACATAACACAATGTCGGTATATGATAGAAAAGTTGTCGCAAGATTTACCGTGGTTACACGTCAAGTTAATATAAAGCGTGTAAAATCAGTCATCACACGATTATGCACTCCTAGTAACCCATCTTGATAGTTTCATTAGCAAATATAAAATTTAAATAAACGTAGCTTTTGGAGAATAAATATTTTCTATTTTTCGCAATTTATTCCTCATCGGTCAATCCCAAGAAACCTAATCTTTCGTACTTCAAAAAAACAACCTTTCTTCATGAGTTCGTAAAACAAACTTTGCAATAACGAGTCAATTTGTTGGGTTTCATTTGAAAAAATCCCTTTGAGGGTCATTGCGTTTGTAGCTACGTGTAATCATATTTTTAACCTACTATGCAAAGTGCGAATCGCAGTTACCTGTTACAGTTAAGCAACGTCGGGCGCGGTCGAGAGAAGGGTGGGTGATCGTCAATCGTCAATCAATAATTTCATGCGCGTTTCGGTTTACTTCGAAGGATACTTTTAGTCTGGACCAAGTTGTCAAGCCGTCTCGAAGGACATTTAAAAACATTTAAAAGTTGTTCAAAGTGTGAGAAGATTTCTTTTTCTGCCTTCAAGCTGTCAATGAGTTTTGTGTGAAAGGTAAACCTGGTTGTGTGAAATGTCCATAGGGTGCAGTGACCACTTAAGTGTGGAGGATCCAGGATTAATGTTGGGGGCTTGATTTGCAGAAGAAAGGTTGGGATTAACTCTTCTTTAGATCTGCTACTGTCTTTTAACACTAGATGGCATCTCATCGTTCTATTTTAACACAAGAAAGTCGGTAGCATCATGTTAGTCAAGTAATATCCACTATTAGTTTAGTAAGCAGCCAGGTGGTTTTATTAAACTAGTCCTGCATTTGCACCACTAAATGTTCTAGAGAAGTGGACCAAAAACCATTTATACTACAACCAATTAACGGATCAATGCTCCGCTTTATATGAGGCTAATATTAGTCCTTAAGAGTAGCGACACAGTACAGTACAGATGTTTAAAAAAATGGTTAAATGTTTAACAAACAGGTGGTATATGGTTCGACCGGGGCAGTAACACCATCACATCCATTTACACTGTGAAGCAATTTTTGTGTTTCGGTTGAAATGTCCACAAGAGTAGTGACGCATCTACATGAAACCTGAAACCTGACCTGTTCCTTCGGTTCTCCTTTAACATTAAAAATGCAATAATGGTGATTCAAATCCTAATAGCTACCTACTATAAGTTACTAGCACAAGAGTTTTTTTTTATTTGGTTTAGAGTAGCGATCGAGCATGCAGGCCACCTGGTGTTAAGTGGTCACTGCCGCCCATGGCCATCTACGTACAACCTCAAGCAAGAGTAATCCAGCCTGAGGTCGCACATAGATGCGTCGCTACCCTTGAGGACGTGTTAGCCTCGGTTAAAGTGAAGCCGGCATTCACACCCTTCAATCGAAACACAAAAATTGAAGAAATAGGCGTGGCGGTGGTACGCCCCGGTCGAACCATAAATGTTCTACCATCTGTAAAAGTTAAGTTACTATCAACTAGTACTTGAACTAGTGAAGTAACAGAAAGAATAATAGAACTGAAATAAAGGAACTTACTTCAGTACTTAGGAATGATGCAGTTTACCTACTATTAGCCAAGGAGTCTAAAGTACTACATCTGAAGCAACTAATACCTAAATTCAATACCTATCGTGTCTCGACACTCATTTGTTTTCATAAAAAGCCTTAAGATTTGTTCTCAATGGCCTTTCAGAAACAAGCACATTTTGTTTACACGTTTTTTTTCTGAGAAGTTAATGAAAACCTGTTCATAGTATTACGGTAAATGGGAATTTATTTTGCCATTTTGAATGAACGTTTACAGAAAGTGGTATAAGGGCGTTAAAAACAATGCGGTATGCGTGGAGTACTACACTTATTAGATTTATATTTTTGGTCACAAAAAATTAAATATGTGTTTTTCAAAATTTTATGTTGTAGTATAACGTAATATTTGCTATGGTCGTTAAGTTTTGCTTCTACGTTTCTTTTAAATGGTATACGGGTTTTAGGGACAGTAAATTATCTTATAAAAATTGTTCTGGTGTTGTTTTAGCAAAGTATAGCATTATACTCAATAGTAAGTTACTGAGGATTTTGTCAGTCAGAAATCTTATCAAAGATCGGGTAAAGACTCGTGTCTAAGTTGGATTGCCTCGACGTTTTCGCTCCTTCCATATTTTCTTACTACATTCTTCACGTATAAGACATCGACGCTTAATACACAGTTACCATAGTCAAAATTTTATACATCAGTTTATATTTACAGGTCTATATTCACGAAACTCACCAACTATTCTACATGTTTTCTAAAACGTAGCGCCATAATCTATACATATAATCAAACTGTAACTGATCGCTGTCTGTACATGGTAGATAATATATTTAAAAATTCATATTTTTGGGGACTTTACCTATACACGTAAGAGAACCCAAATTTATGTCTTTTTTCATTTTGTCTGTTAGTCTGTCTGTTTGTATGTTTGTTTTGCAATTTTCACGACTATATAGTGACGGGCTTCATGTAGTGTTTTTTTCGTTTAAATCCGTTAGCAAATAAAGAAGTTATG
>DWTS01000344.1:0-10632 GCA_018250615.1 Oechydrus chersis rufus | reverse complement strand
GACTGGCTAAATGATAGGTCTGTGTCCCTTTGACTAACAATACTAATGTAGTATCTAAGAAAAATTGTTACTAACACACTAATAATCTATGGATCTATGATCTGAAATAAAGATTTATTATTATTATTATTATATTAGTTAGAGATGGCTTCATCAATAATTCATTTACATACTGAATTATCAAATGGACCATTTGCACTGTTGCCCAACTTCAAACAATAATACAGTACTATTTTAATGCTACTTGTTTGTTAAAGTCAGAATTTAAAAAGTAATGTAGTCTTGTTTATGTTCAGATACAAGTTAATACTTTAATTTACCGGCATACTTTACATTATTATTGTCAGTTTTATCATTTCCGCTGATAATACTTCCAAAACAAATAGCGGCATATTGGTACTCAATATAGTCACAAGTCAATAACGATTTCTGCCTTTAATATCTTCTACGTGGCTTCGAAAGTTTCAGGATGGTTATCCAAACGCTTCTAGGGATGGTTGAGTTTGCAAGCATAAAAAATAACATTTTCCAAGTTTTAATAAATTATATTTTTGCTCGACATACAATGTAGTTTCATAACTTAAGTGTCTCTTTTCCTCGTAATGCTTTGGAAGTAAGTAGTACTTTTGTTAATTTGATTCTATATGGTTAAATTGCGTTTAACGTAAATACGTGATTACTGTTATAAAATGTTGTTTTGGCCTACTAATTGCATTAGATTTCGTTTATTTTGATATTTGAAGACCAATTATAGGTTGATGCAACTGTCAATTTATGGTTGCGAAAATTTGGTGTTAAGTTTGTGAAATAATGAGTAACTGTGCTGATTCTGATTCTCCAAGTGAATGAAATTGAATAATTAATATCATATCACATTTTTCTAGAAGTCAGTTTCTCTATTTAAACAATCAATTTATAACATAAAATCTTAAGAATGTCTTGAATGTCTTTAATGTCTTTTAAACTTTTTTTACCATTTATATTCGATCTCGTTCAAGTTGTCACTGAGTCTAAGTAGACACGGTATGCAGGCATTAGTCATACAGTGCTTTTTGTTACCGCATCACATGAATACCACTTGACGGATTTTGATGTTATCAAGCATGGTGGTAGCCACTTATCTGAGTTAACGTATAGAATACTTTATATTGTGGTAAAAAATCTCATTCCGAAGGACAAAGGCAAGAACTGGTTGTATTTTTTTTAATGTAGCCCGAAAATAGCGAAAATAGCTGGCATTGAACATTTTTGCCTCCACTTTAACACCATCCCAATTAGATTTGGAACAGAAATACATTTTACAATGGATCTAAAGGTAAACAACAACGAGCCAGTATGGTGCTCGGGTTTACAAACAAACCGAAGAGCCAATGCTATTTCTAAACTGCTCTGATTGCTTTATGTACCGACCACGTACGGCTCTTTCACTTTTATGTGCGTTTATTTCCTATTATACCGAAGCGAAAGTTAATTGAAACGATTAATTGTACGTTATTCAGTTCATGTAATGAGAATAAACATGATAGGATGTTTTTTTTTTGTTCGGTATATTGGAGATTTTCAGCGTTGCAGCCGCGTTGAGTAATAATTTCAAGAAAGTTATATTTCTATTATAAGCTATAATTGAATACTGGTTCAATGAACTCTTACATGTGCATTCATGATCGCAAAATAATAAAGTAAAGACTAAAAATGTAATAGATACAAAAAAAACTGTAATGATTCTATTTAATGCAAGATATAAATGAAGATTGGGACAATTCTTGAATAAGTAACAGGAAGAGAAGAGAGATTACGCGAACAACAGAAATAGCGTCACGTCTAAGAATAATAAGTCTAGAATTAATTCTTGCTTAAAGTTATAAGCAGATGTCCCGGCAGTAATCACTTAAAAATAGATAGGCTGCAAGCATACTAAAAAATACAAAATTCTATTTTAAACCAATCTTCACCTACCAAATTGTACTCGTAATAATTTTATTGATTATTACGAGTACCATTTGGTAGTCAAGGTGGTACGACTTTTTGTAGACCCATTGTCACCAATCCTGTTTTTGCCTCATAGTTAGACTGATATACAAAATGCTGCCGTGCTTGGTTTGAAGTGTGGTACGTGTATGTGCATGTGGCACTTGCATGAATAACGTTATAACCTAACTTTCAGGAGAAGTGATATTTGTAGTCGACCTCGGACTAGACTCCTTTCAAAGTTTTGAGTCACTTGACATCACAAATGTCCATGAGGGATAGAAACCTTATGACGTCAGTCTGAGAGAGACTGAGTGTCACCTAATGGTATACAACTATTCTTTACTACGCCTAAAGTAATGTGACTTTGTTTGTTTTTTATGCTATCACGCCTAACTAGCTGACTGATCATCGTGCAATTTTGTATACACACATTGTCCTTGTATACAGAAATGGACATAAGAGCACCTTATATCCAGAAAAAACACTGTTCCTGAGCATAGACAAAATTAGTATAATGCGTCATAGATGGCGCTGTTCTAAATTCTGAATTACTGTTAACGGAATTGTAACAGAATTGTGTAGATTACCTCTTATTTTTATGCGAGCATGGCATTTAACGCAGAATTGTTCTTATTCTTACACCTTTCATGCGAGCATAGCGGTTGGCAAAATCCAGTATTTAATAAAGTGCGCAATAGTTGATCCAAATAACACAATTGATAAAGATCTACACCTAGATCAAAAGGTAGGTTGAAACGTATGCAATCAATGTTACACTGACGCAAATATCAATAAATGTCGCACGCGTGAGATGCCGCGTGATATATAAAGTTGCTTTCATTTCGCAATGCAATTAAATGTTATTTAGTTTCTTACTTGATACTTGTACTTATATTTCTTTTTCATTTCGACCCATTCAGTCGTAATAGAACTGCCAGACAGACATTAGCTGTCGCCTGAGAGATTGATTTGTCGTAAAAAGATTGCTATTAACGGAGTAGATAACAACTTTTAGTAAATTACTCATGTTAGTTAGTACCTTTAATGTTACGCAGTAATTGTAAAATAGTTTAGAGCAATGCAAGAATAGTCTTTTAATAAATAAATGTTGATCTGCAGTTCGACTGCGACGCCTTTGTGCCTATTTTTATTTATTAATATTTAACTTAGGCTGTTAACTATGCTGTGTTCTAAATATAGTTACAACTTCCCTTTATTTTTAGTGTTTTAAGCATTCTCAATCACTTTCGGGAACTCTAGACTCTAGATCTGATCTGATCCGACTCTAGATCTAATCAGGCTTTACGTAGACGTCCATGGGCGGCACTAACCACTTGATACCAGGTCTGCATTCTCCTTCGCTATTCCTGTAGCATAAAAAACATGTTTCAGTAGCGTAGTAGTAATAGACACGTGTGTGGCCAAAGTTATCTTTTCCCGTCGCCCGCATGCAAAAGTGCTAACATATCGATTTTCACCAAATACGCGATACGAGACACGTTGAATCTTCAATACCTACTGTCTGTTACTAACATCCGACAGTTGAACCAATAGCTATTCATTTATGCAAACGCATTCGTGTGTTTCCTACGCGTACCGTAACCGCTGGCACGTGATTTGTGGTTTTATGGTTTCCACGAACATTGTTGCTGACTGGTTGCCCTACACCCTTAAGTGGAAATAAGGATGCAGGCAAGACTGACAAACACAGGCAGATAGATAAAATGGAAAATCCCTGTAAATTCTGCATATTAATTTTGTATTTTCCTCTTCTTCGTTTTGTCACAAAAATGTTTATTTCAAAATTTCTTACACTAAGTCCTATTTCATAACCCTCATTTATTATCCCAGCTGTTATTAGATACTAGCTTCTACCTACGACTACGTCTGCATGGACTGCAGAATTTTGTCCATGGATAAATGAATATGTGTAAATAACAAAATTAATCGATTCTTTCTAAAATTGACATTTACAATACAATAACAATCAACCACCGAATTAATCTGAGTAAGATAGTATATACCTCAACCAATCCGCACTGGAGCAGCGTGGTTGAGTATATTTCAGCCATTCTACACTTTTGAGGAGAGACTCGTGCTTATCAGTGGGCCATAAAAAAGGGTTGCAGGCAGGTTGTTGGCAGGCAGGCAGGCAAAATAGTATTGTCTAAAAATAGATTGAAGTCAAGCCATGCATTCACCGGGATAAAAGTGTCCTATACGTGTTATTTTGTGTACTGAATCGATGACTATCCAAAATCGTGTCAAATTTCATCCAAAATCAGATATTATATGAGTTTTTAAAACGCCGTAATGAACCAAAAAATATTTCCGGCACCTTTTCAGTTTTTCATTAACGTAAAAGCTGTTACGAATGTTAATGAGCAAACCTTACGGGATTCATTAAGATCGTCATAAACCAAAAAACATGGAAATGAAAACCTTCTAAGTCAACGAAAACTCATTAGTCATAAAACAAAACAGAATCATTTATTGGCACGAATATGGCAGTTACAAAGTTGATCAAGCCATGTTTAACTAATAAGGTAATTATGCAAATAAAATTACAATAACAATGCGTAAAATCCAAAAATAACAATGAAAGTGGCAAAACACTGCTGTTTGACTTTCTATTTCGATGGCACCAACGTCATCTCTGTTTTCGTCCATCTTCATTTGAATAACTAAACATACAGGTGGTAGGAACTTTATGGTTTGACCCGGGTAGTACCACCACCACACCAATTTCTTCGTTGAGCTCTCTTTGTGTCTCAATAGTCCTATGACAAAAAAAAATCTGGATGATGACATCATACAAGGCAAAAATTAAAACGACATAAAACAATAATATACTTCATAGACAAATAAAGATTCTTATTGGTATGATATTCTGTATTGGTATGAGGCGGACGACCGGGGTGTATCGTCCAGCTAATGAATTCATCGATGGGTAGCGGAGCGGCAACGTATGGTTAATGAATGAAGTATGAATGATGAAGTACGGAAGCTCTTCTGTGGACAGGGTTAAACCAAAAATATTAGGGAGACTTTAGTTGGAAGTTGGACTCATGTACCGATGATTTCATACAAACTTATCTATATCTAGTATAGGTTCATTTAAGTCCAAGATCAAATCTTCTGAGTACCTACCACAAACATATTATAGGAATTTTTACCAAAACTTTGTCATCGACACATTATCTTCCCACTGCTGGGCTCGGGTCTCCTCTCAGAACGAGAAAGATTAGGCCATAGTCTACCACGCTGGCCATTGGTGCGAATAGGTAGAATTGACAAACCTTTGAGAACATTATGTGGAACTCTCAGGTATGCAGGTTTCCTCACGATGTTGACGCTGAGAGGACCCGATTTCTTAACCATTCGGCTATTCTTGGCTCACTAAAACTTTATTGAAGTATAATTTTTTCCGTGAACATATTCACGGTTCTTAGGTTTTTGCCTTACAGGTAGGTATTGTTCCGGTCGAACCATAAAAGTTCTATTGCCTGACAAAAAAACTATAAATGGAAATGATAATGTCAAATTGCCTAATGTTCGTAATCAGCAATTTTAATTGATAACTATTAATTTCTCTTATTTATTTAACAACCAGTTCGTATTCGGATTCGGATAAATAAAAGGTATTAACTTTATAGTTCGATGCTGTCAAAGTTACAAAAATGTAAAAACCATACCATACGTTCGATAGCCGTATTTTATTGCGGTATTGACCTTTACCTATCTCCACTTTTAGCTGATATTGTATGACAGTGCCAGGCTAGCATACATACGAGATGAATGGTTGTAGGTCACGGACGCAGCGCTGTTCTTCGCCAAAATTTTGCTTCCCCAATGGCTTAAGCCGCTATTCATAGTCAAAGTTTCTATAAGTAAAGTAACACGAACTTAATCTTGTTTATTACTTTCTTTGTGCTTGTGATAGAGTTTTAAAGATAATATAACAGCTTCAGTAATAAACATATTTATTACGCCCTTAAATATTCTTTTTAACCGACTTCAAAAAAGGAGGAGGTTCTCAATTCTACTGCATGTTTCTTTAAACCCTGACGCAAAAGTTTGATGTGTCTGTCTGTCTGAGGCATCTTTGCTGCTAAATGAATGGAATGATTTCGATGCGGTCTTTGGTTTTAGTTGAAATGTCTGTGTCGGAGCGTCGGAGGTCTTTTGAATGTCCAACTTAGTAGATATTATGTTTATTAAATAGTAATTTTTAGGTTTGCTAGGAGGTTATTAAAAGGATCCATACAGAAATAGGTATGGATTTTATGAATACGGCCAAGATTTAGATGTATTTATAGTTATAGATTTGCTATAAAGCGTATTCGATCACAATTAATTTGCCACACCTATTTTATTGTTATTTATCGGTCTGAAGCGAAATGAACAACCCGGTGGTTACAGCAATTTCGAACACGAAAGAATACAAAACGTATTTATTTTCATATCGCCAAATAAAAATTTACGAATGTTTCAATAACACTGTGCTTTACTAATTTTATTTTATCGCTAACTTTGTTTTCCTACCGCTACTAAAAGTTTGCTAATCGACAGGTACGAGTAATATTAATACGGTTTCGTTTGCCGTTTGCCGTTTACGCGGCATTTCAGTTTTGTGTACTTTTCATTGATGTTCAAATAGCAGATTCCGGTATAGTTCAGAACTGGAACGGTAGTGGATGTTGAGGCGAATAATAAAATGCCGACGGCTTAAGGTTACTCCGTAGTTAACCCTGACGAACGGATCTGACGGAGGCGAGACGCAAACTAAGCCAGTCGCAGTTTAGCGCGCATTAGCATCGGACGTCTCTCCGCGAATGGCGTGTTCGCCGTTCGTGTCGTGATGTGAAACATAAAGGATTCTGCTAAACTGAATACTCTCGTGCTTGTGTAATTAAATCGTGGTCATTGTGTGGTAACCGTGATCGTGATTAGTTTAAAATGGATTTCTGATTATCCATTCATTGTTTGGTTTGTTTTGTATATACTGTGATAAGGTTGCGTTTGTTTGATACAATTTACGTTACGTTGGAAGACGAGAAATTGAGCGTTCTGGTACTAGATCTTACGCGAATTCAGTATTTGGTAAGTTATCAAATTCTATATTTTGAAATAAATAAATAAATAAATAAATAAATATTAGATCTAGATAAAAATAAGACCCTGCGTTATGTTTTTCCGGTATAAATAAATGAACTTGTGTCCAATCTTTACTTGCCATTTTGTCATCCGGTGTTTTTAAGTGTCGTTCAAGACATCTTGCTTCTTATGAATAAGCCTAGGAGTCTTATGACGCACAAAATTTACATAATTTTTTTGGTAAAGCGTTAATATATTTTAATGGATCTCGACACATTTTTGGGTCGGTGTAGGCGGGTAAATTCTATACAGACCCGAGTTTTTACATTAAGCCTTATTAGTATGGAGAGGTCCTAGTGCTGGCTTACTTTTTCGCCCCTGCTAAAAGCTCACTTTTATTGTTCCACTATACAGTGCTCATCATATCTCATCGGTCTGCTTCGTTGCAAATTCTACGGTCTCGAAATCGACAAACTGCTAGACAGGCATCTTAATGCATAACTGAGGTGCATTTTCTATATTTCCACGTATACTTGTTTTTTGTGTATGGTGTTGATACCACCCATATCATTCTTTCGAGCTATAAGTATTGAATAGTGTGTTATCCTATTTGTTTGTTTTTAATAAAACATCCGGGTTCAAGATTGAAACGAAGCAAAAGCGATAAATATGTTTACTTAAGTATTTACTAAAAACGTGATTTGTCAATAAGGCGTGTTTATCTCCACTTTGAGAATTTAGATAGGTATTTATGTTTTTTTTTAATAATGGAAATTAAAAATTATACTAAAATCTTAATAAAATTCCATTCCATGATAAAATATCCATAATGACTACGTAATAGATAGTATAATCCACGAATTAACAAAAGATAAATATGATATAATAATATAGTTCTTGTATCAAATAAAAATGTACAATCAAAAGGCGCAGGTAGCACGGGAATCGTGAGAAGCTTCAAATAGGATATAGAAAAAGCGTATTTGCATTTCAAAAAGCCCGACTTCCTTTAGTAAATCGAAGCGAGCATAGCAGAATGAAATATTGTTAGAATAAATCTATAGAAGAATTACCATTACATTACACTCAAGATTTATAGGATAAATAATTCACGAAGGACTCTAACTCTGTGACACATATTTGCCAGAACAGTTTGAACACAAATTGAAAATAGAATTTAATGTTTATATTTATTTACTGTGAGAAAACTAGTATTATGTTTACGACAAAATGGACGAACAGAAAGATACAGTTTGTCGAAAATCGTTGATATACAAAGGTCAATTTTACAGACAATGGGCAAACGTGCAAAAACTTGAAATGATCCATGTAGTAATTTATGTATTACAAAATGAAATCCATATTAAATGTACCTAAAAAAATCTTTTAAATGATAAAATGGGGCTATTTTCCCTATTCATACACGTGTTTGTAGGCTTAACGGGAAATGAGGAGGTTATTTCCTGCTAAGCTGCAGCCGGCACGACGAACTATGCAGAACAATTTCTTCGTGAGCTACTTTTATTACTACTCGGGTTACAAGATTGAAAAAAACAACGGCACAGTTTAAAAAAGTCACTTACAAAATGACGATCAGCCAATCTGTGTGATATAAAATTAGATGTATATTTTAAATATATGTATATTTTTATATCACACAAATTGATATTGACTATCACACAGTGTGTGTCACCATGATTTCCATGTCTTTCTAAGAGTTTGGTTGCTTGAAATGGTAGATCAATGTAAATTGAACTTATGACATGTTGGATTCTAAACGAATTTTCTTTAATATAGGCGCATAAGCGCAACTTATTAACGTTAGTCCCTTTCTTGCATGCAATTTTTAAACGAGAATGTAACTCACATGCTGCGCTATATATTTATTGTTAATAATATTTTATCTTATAAGGGAACTCCGTATTACATTAAATTCATAGTATGGTCTCAGTATGGTCATGATTCCTAAAATAGGTATAATAAGGTTAATCTCAGTTTCTACTGCTTATCTAGTATCAGCTTCCTTGTGTTTCTTACATATTATAAAGTTCGAAAACATCTATCCCTAATGTTAGTAACATACAGAAAATTAGTAACAGTTTTCACGATCCATATGACGTAAAATCCTGCATTTCTAGACGTGTCATATTGTGTAGGCACCGCGATATTAAGCAAGACTATTTTGAGTAGTTTTGTGAAAATAAAACGTAATAACATTACAATTGCCATCACTTGACCTTCAACGCAAGGTTAATTAGTATCCAATCTGCTAAAAGTAGCTATTGGAGTCAAATACTTATCTTCTATTTAATGACAACGTTCCATAATAACTTTCTCTATGTCATCGGATCAGCTAACATTTATTACCTAGGTGTCTTGACTATTAATGGACTTGTATTATTTACAAAATATCATCGGTTTTATTATAATTTTATTATAATATTTTTAATACAGTAATTATATTGCAGCTTCATAGCTATCGTAATCACAGATCTGTATATGGTGTTTCTCAAGGCACATACTTGACCCTCAAATGTTACTATTGGGAAGCCGCAATGCATAAATAGTTACGATTTCGTTCATGTCCTCTTATAAGGTGTAATAAAAACGTGTACCATTTTATCAATAAATAAGCGTTTTTATTATTAATATTACCTCTGCCGTTGCATCTATAAATAAAACAAGTTTATTATTTGTTTACAAGCTGTCATACGAGTTAAATAATATCGGTTTACGTTCACCGGATATTAATACCAGTTTTATTTTACCAGAGGCCCAGTGGCACAGATAACATTTAATCGAACTTTATCGCCATTGCAAGTCAAGGAAGTAAATCCCATTTTCTGTATCGAATTGCCACGAATAACCATATTATTGAGTCACTTGTAGAGGTTGCATGGTACGTGAGTTATTATTTGTTAACGTTGTAAAGTTTTTTTTACTGTGAGTGTTTTTCATCGCACCGAAGTTACATAAAATGAATATAGAAAAAATATAAGATAAGGACCATCGACAAAAAATGTATTACAAGTTTCTTACATTTTATCTAACAAGTTGGCAATGAACAAGAAAAATACACGAATCATATGCACAGCAAATTATTTGTCACCGAATATATCTATACAGATAAATAAAATTGGTCTGTTTGTAATATCAAAATAAAAGCTTGGGACCACATACATATAAATTACTTATAACAAAAAAAGAAGTTAGTAATATTTTTGGCTATCTGTCTGTGTGTTTGTTCTAAATAAACTCCGAAACGACTAGACCGATTTCGACGGGAGTTTCACTGGTAGATAGCTAATTTTTATAAGGCGTAACTTAGGCTACTTTTAGTTTAGAACAAAATTAGGTTTCTCATTAAAAAATAAAAACCCTAAAATTTTATTCTACCCGGACGTAGTCGCGAGCATTATCAGCTCGTATATTATACAGGTAACGGTTGTTTTGACAGTGCCGCTAATTAGGTAATGGACATGATATGTATGTCGCAGCCATCTAGTTCAATTGGCCAGTTAATAGAACGCCTAGGCCATTCATTAAACGCCGGCATCCAAGAAG
>DWTS01000343.1:0-10632 GCA_018250615.1 Oechydrus chersis rufus | reverse complement strand
AAAATTGCTTCACGGAAAAAATAGGTGTGGCGGTGATACTGCCCCGGTCGAACCATAAAGGTTCTACCACCTGTAAACGTTTATTATCTTATGGACTTATTTAAGGCGAAATAAAATAAATAAGATGAGCAGTCGCACCAGCAGTATGGATTGATCGTGGAGGTACGGAATTATTTACAGGACGAAAGGATAAATGGAAATGCATGGATGCACTTAATCAACGGAATAAAAAACATTGATAGTGTCAATGGCAAACTCTGGAAAACCTGTCCAAAATTGGTGGAGATGGACGTTTTATGGACCCTTAAATCATTGAAGGGAAACGTAAACCCAGAATTTCTAAATTTATAATGCCAAAATAATATGTTACTACAATGTTAACATACGCTGGTTAAATTACACTCCTATATAAAAAAACCCTCTCTCGTTCCCAACTTGCGCCGTATCCTTGACGCAATTGGTTCTGAACAGGAGGCAACCATCATTTGTGTGACTCCTGGCTGGCGTCCAGCTAGGACACCACTTCTAAACACGGCCCTATGACGTACGCAACAGAGTCCATAAATGTAATCGCTCCACCAATGTTAACATGAATAGCTGGACACCACAATTGTTCGTCACATATGGAATTGCTTTGTAAGGCCGACGGACTTCGTACCAAACTAGACTTTATTTACTATGACATAGGGTTGATATTAAATTGTAATTTAGTTTATAGGAACAATACTCCTAGATGACAGATACGATAGCTCGAACAAATATAATATTGTTTGAACGAATCATTATCAGCACATGTAAAAATCACATGATTCACATTAGGCCGAAGCCAGGATGTTTACATTTGGTAGTGTTTAGTCGAGCGAATTGCTTCTTGTGAAATGCTTTAGCGTTCCGGGTTCAATTCCAGACATCACCTACGTGATAATGGACGCAAATAGGCGGCTGTTATAATTTTTAATCAATCCATCCTTTGGAGGTCCACTGCCGGATGTAGGCCTCCCCTAAACGGCGCCACCTGAACCTGTGCCTTCCGAATCCAGCTAATTCCAGCTGTCTCTCTGTCATCAGTCCACCTGGTCATCAATAATGTCAAGGATGCTGACAAACTGTTTTGCAGTATGGCATGTATACTTGTACTTACTTATTCCATCTATACAGATAAATAAAATTGGAGTGTCTGTTTGTAATGTCAAAATAACAGCTTGACACAACATGCAAATGAAAGTATACACGGTACCTATATCAAAAAAGCAATTTTTAAAGTTTTTGTCGGTCTGTCTCTATTTTCCGGATAAACTCCGAAACGGCTAGACCGATTTCGACGGGAGTTTCACTGGCAGATAGCTAATTTTATACGGCGTAACTTAGGCTTTTTAACTTTTAGTTTAGAACAAAATAAGGGTTCCGCGGGAAAAAAATAAAAACCCTGAAATTTAATTCTACCCGGACGAAGTCTCGGGCATCAGCTAGTTTAATATACAATCTCTACATGTAAAAGTTATTAACTGACGTATTAACCCACAGGCCAAATCCTTAAGGCTAGAAACTACTAAGATAGGATTTTTCAAAATTCAACCCCCGAGGGGGTGAAATATCTTAGTGACGAAGTTTAATATAATCCTTCATACAACAAATGATAATGAATCGAACACGCAAATAATTTTGAAAGATCATAAGTTAGCACCTGGAATTAGCACAAGTATTAGCACTAGAACTAGCATTATTATTAGTAGATGCCATCCAATCCATTAAACTAAAATTAATTACTTAGTTAATCTAACAAAACTAATGCCACGAACAAACTACAAACATTATGTAGGTACATACCTCTTATGTACATTCGTTAGTTAGTTTTGAAGCAAAGTTTTGTTTCAACATTGTTCCGTCGTAGTGTAAAATATTAATGTTAACGACCATTTCTCGTTGCAACTAAAGTGTGATAAGTGTCTTTCGGTGCAAATTAGTTCTTAAACTATATAACAATATTATCATTATTGTTTAGTTTCTGTCCAGTCCAGTCCTTCATTCATCCCTAACTACGAGATTTATTTGATCGATACGAACGGCTTATTTGATTTTACATTTTTGTAAACATTACGAAGCAGTGATAGCCTAGCAGTTAAGAATTGCGGCCCTCGAAGCAGCGGTCCGGTTTCGATCTTAGGCACATACCTGTCACTTTTACAAATTATATCTGTATTATTAAGGAGTTCTATAAAATGTTCTCAAAGGTGTGTGAAATCTACCAATCCGGACTTGGCTAGCGTGGTAGACTATGGCCTAATCGTTTTCGTTCTGAGAGGAAATCGGTACCTCTAGTACAAGTTTTGCAAATTTGCCAAATCGTGTAGTTGCGTTTGCTCATGATACGAGAAACGTCAGAATATGAAACAGAAAAAGAGGTTTATGCTTTTCCTCCCTATGTAGATGTATGGAGAAATACGATAAATATCGCATATGCGTAAATTAAGCACAATAAATTAGTACTAGGGGCACAGAGCCTATCAGTAATGGGGCGATAACACCAAATTCTTCCGCTACTTGCAGTGAATAAAAAACGCCCGCGAATTTATCTATCCTCAACGATGTAACTATGAGTCCCATACATAATCATGTCAGTACACGGTCTGGCCCAATTCCGGCACACGACGCCGCCATGAATATTCATTGAATAGTTCACACCGACAAAATTATACTGGCCGTTCGTAACATTATACCTGAAACTGGACGCTTGTTTTATTAATGCGAGGTATGTGGATGGTTGTGTATGTGTTTGTTTGTTTATGTGTGTGTTCATTTGTTTATTTGCTTGCATTTGAAGAAATATTGTTATATTATTAAAATTACAAAATACCAACTTATATTTCATGCTTACCACGAATCTATGATGTCCATTCGGTAAAAATTTCTTGCAACTCTTGCTTGAAGATTTAGCCAGACCATTTATCATACGATCAATCAACCTGGGTTCACCAGTTTTAATCCATCTATAATATAGAAAAGGAATCACTGAATGTGTTGCTTAGTGCAAATCTCGAGAGCAGCTGAACCGATTTCGCAATTATTTTTTCAGATGTAGGGATATGTAGGGATATGTGTAGAAAGTAAATAGTCCGTATCCCGTACACAATATAAATTTTATTTTTATAATTATTTTGACACGTACAAATAGTTACACTAGACACCAAGCAAGAAGAAATAGTCAAGAGTTTAGGATACACACACGGTACACGAAGAATTAGAAAGTCCAAGATAGAAAGGAGATAGTTTTGCAGACGTAAGCAAATAACGTATATACGTGCGATCGCGTGGGAACTTAAATCGAACAGCGCGTGCGTAGCCTTCCGGCGTCTGTGAATGCTAACGGACGACTGGTAGGGAAAAACCGAACGCGTACGAGGCGCTCGCGCGTCTGCCGAACATTCCCGAGCTCTGACGATGTTTTTTTGCAAACCATCGCCACATCAGCCCCCCTGGAGACCTTTAGGGTCGATAAAAATCAGGAAAACGTACTTTCCGACCAAAGCGAGTAGTTTTTGTTGGCTGATTTATCTCAGTATTAGTATTATTATTTTCACTGAGGATAAATGCAGGTTTTAATCGATCTATCGATATACTGATAATTTTATTAAATATTTGTATTTTAAAATATTTATCGCGACGTTCTACAACCTTGTATGGGCCAGCGTAAGGCTGTTGTAGGGGTTTACGTACAAAGTCTTGCCGCACAAAAACATGTGAACATGAAGACAAATCTTTATAAACGAATATTTTTTTGTCTCCATGACGAACTACTTTTGTAGGTTGTACATTTTTTATGTGCAAGCGCAATCGCATTACGAAATCCGAGTAATCAGGTACGAAATCAGGAGAACTATCAAAGAAATCGCCCGGTAGTCTTAATTGCTCGCCGTAAACTAACTCAGCTGTTGAAGCGGAAAAATCATCCTTCCATGCACTACGTATACCTAATAGTACTAATGGAAGTACTTCAGTCCAACTATCGTTCGAGTGACACATTATGGCTGCCTTTAATTGCCTATGAAAACGTTCTACCAACCCGTTGGCAGCTGGGTGATAGGCCGTGGTCCTACAATGACGTGCACCTATTAAAACAGATATTTTTTTAAACAGTTGCGATTCGAACTGCCTACCCCTGTCCGTGGTAATTTTTTCAGGGCAACCAAAACGCGCTACCCACGACGAAATAAAGGCCTTCGCGACACTTTCAGCGGTAATGTCACTGAGCGGTATTGCTTCGGGCCATCTCGTAAATCTATCGACTGCTGTTAAGCAATACCTATACCCGTTAGACATTGGCAATGGACCGATTAAGTCCACGTGAACGTGTGCGAATCTAGCGGTAGGTACTTTAAAATCGTGTACAGGGGCGTGTACGTGTCGTGATATTTTTGATGTTTGACACGCCATACACAACCGTGACCATGTCCTGCAATCTTTACGTATACCTGGCCATACGTAACGTTCGGAAACAAGCTTGATGGTGTTTCTTGCGCTAGGATGACTCAACCCGTGTAAAGCATCAAACACTTGTTTACGAAACTCGGTCGTAATGAAGGGTCGTTTAATTGGGCCAGAGACGTCACAATATATTTTTATATTATTAAAATTTACTTTTTCTAATTTTAATGAAGAACCTTTTTTAATTAAATTATTTAATTCGGAATCTGTGCATTGCGAAACGGCTAATAAATTTAAATCTAAAATTGATGTTACGGCATCTGTTCGTGAGAGGGCATCGGCTACTACATTATCTTGCCCCGCTATATACCTAATGTCTGTTGTAAACTGCGAAATAAAATCTAAATACCTAAACTGGCGTGGTGAGCATTTATCATGGCTTTTTTTAAACGCGGAGACGATAGGTTTATGGTCAGTGAGTATGAAAAAAGGTTTTAATTCTACTAAATAACGAAAGTACTTCACTGACTCATAAATAGCGAGTAGTTCGCGATCGTATGAACTATACTTTTGTTGAGCCTTATTTAATTTTTTAGAAAAGAAACTAAGTGGTTGCCAAAGACCTGCTATTTTTTGTTGAACCACGGCGCCTATTGCGGTGTCAGAGGCGTCGGTGACAATCGATAAAGGAGCCGACGAATCCGGGTGCGCTAGAAGGGCAGCATTAGCAATGCTTGACTTACAAGCACTGAAAGCTTCCTCCAGCGTGTGGTTCCACTCTATGCTGCTGTTGCTCTTCACAGATGCGCCACATAGTAGTGCATGGAGAGGTGCTTGGACTTTAGCAGCGTTTGAAATAAACCTACGGTAAAAATTTAGTGCTCCTAAAAATCGACGTAAATCTTTGATAGTCTTTGGCCTCGTATAGTCTAAAATAGCCTGTACTCTGCTTTCGAGCGGTTTTGTACCTGACGAGTTAACTAAATAACCTAAAAACTCAACCTCAGGTACTCCAAAAATACATTTATTAGTGTTAAGTAATATGCCGTGTTCGTTAAAACGCTCAAAAACCAACTGCAAATGTTTTTGGTGTTCAATTTCATCTACAGAAGCTATTAACACATCATCAATAAAAGGAAATACGAAATCTAAATTTTTGAGTACCTCGTCTATGAACCTTTGAAATGTCTGAGCAGCATTACGTAACCCAAAGCTCATAAAGGGGAATTCGAATAATCCGAATGGTGTAGTTATAGCCGTTTTAGGAATATCTTCAGGTGTAACGGGTATTTGGTTATAAGCGCGAACTAAATCTAATTTCGAAAATATAGTGCGACCGAAAAGATTGTGAGAAAAATCAGCTATATGTCGTACCGGATACTTGTCCGGGATTGTGCGTGCATTAAGCGCGCGGTAATCGCCACATGGTCGCCAGCCCTTATCTTTTTTGGGGACTAAATGTAGTGGAGACGACCATGGACTTTCCGACCTGCGTGCTACCCCAGTACGTACTAAATCCTCGAACTCATTTTTCGCGATTTTTAAGCGGTCGGGTGCTAAGCGTCGTGGCCTAGTAGAAACAGGTGGACCGGGTGTTGTACGGATATAGTGCTGCGTATTATGTTTCACGATACGTTCACCTGGGTCGCCTAACGGTCGCGTTATATCCGGATATTTAAGCAATAACTTATGATATTGGCTGTCACCTGATATGACCTTAATCTGCGGGCAAATACATGCGGAAGCAGTCAAAGCGGCTGATGTTAGCGAAGTGGTTGCATCGATTAAACGCGAGTTACGAACGTCAACGAGCAAATTATAAAACGATATAAAGTCGACACCTATTATAGGCTTGCTTACATCTGCAATTACAAAGCGCCAGGTAAAAGCACGGCGTAAATTAAAATCTAAATTTAAGCTTAACCAACCATAAGTTGCAATAGTGGTATTATTTGCCGCAAATAACTCATAATTAGTTTTATTACGTCGTAAATTATGTAGATATTTATAAGGATATACACACAAATCGGATCCGGTATCAACTAAAAATTTTACTTTAGAGTTTTTGTCAGTTACAAATAGGCGGCTTGGCACAATATTATGACGGTCACTCGCCGCATCTAGTGACCTATCAATTCGTTTTTTTTATAAGAACAAGGAGGTCTACACTTAGCTGCCTTATCACCGAACTTCCTGTGGTACCAGCAGTTAGGACTGTGCGACGGGGAGCGGCTCCTTGACTTGTAGTGTCGCCTACTCCTGGACCTGGATCTCGGGTGAAATTGGTGGTGCTCTCGTCGGCGCGAAGAACACATTGATTCCACTTTGCACGTCAACGCTTCGAGCTTCCTACTAACATCCTCCAGGGTTGTGGTCGTGGAAGTTGAAGCTACCTGTGGTGTTGTAAAGTGCGGTGACGCGTCCATGATGTGGTCTGCCAGCTGTGCCACCTTTTCTAAAGGCGAGTCGGTCTGGGTGGCTATTATAGCATTAACAAAACCTGGGAGTCGGTCAGCCCACAGTGTGCGTAGAAAATCCTCACTAATGTCGGTCTCGGCGAGTGTGCGCAAATGACGTAAAAATTGGCTTGGTTTTCTATCTCCTATCTCCTCTTTCGACAGGAGTTGGCGTACTCTATTTTCTTTTGACGCCGACAATCGAGCCAATAATTCTTTTTTTATGGTCTCATATTTATCCGAGGGCGGTGGCTTCGTAATAATATCTTCTACTTCTTCTGCATATTTAATATCCAATAAGGAGACGACATGGTAAAATTTTGTGCTATCCGCAGTCACATTCGATAACACGAATTGTCCCTCTAGTTGGGCAAACCATAAAGCTGCTTTGTTAGGCCAAAATGCCGGCATTTTAATTCCCACGCGGTACAAAGCGGGGTCTGCGCTAACAGGGGCACTGGTCGCCATCTTGGCATAGACGTGACTCGTGACGTTGTACACGTGTGGTCGTTTTACCTCTGGATGTTCTTCGTTTCGGGGTCACCAGCGTGTAGGGATATGTGTAGAAAGTAAATAGTCCGTATCCCGTACACAATATAAATTTTATTTTTATAATTATTTTGACACGTACAAATAGTTACACTAGACACCAAGCAAGAAGAAATAGTCAAGAGTTTAGGATACACACACGGTACACGAAGAATTAGAAAGTCCAAGATAGAAAGGAGATAGTTTTGCAGACGTAAGCAAATAACGTATATACGTGCGATCGCGTGGGAACTTAAATCGAACAGCGCGTGCGTAGCCTTCCGGCGTCTGTGAATGCTAACGGACGACTGGTAGGGAAAAACCGAACGCGTACGAGGCGCTCGCGCATCTGCCGAACATTCCCGAGCTCTGACGATGTTTTTTGCAAACCATCGCCACAGTGTAATATATAATAATATGTCACTAAAAGCCTTTAAAAAAGCAATATCTCAATCATGATTAAATTTTATAGATTGTTTAATTATACACTAGCTCGAAGCTGTCGTATATTTTATTTAACTTTTTATTTTAGTTATTTAACTTATCCTTGAAGCGCGCATAGCCCCGCTAGCTATGTTGATTGTAAACCATCAACAAAGTTAAGCAGCGTTGGGCGCGGTCGGGAGTTGGATGGGTGACCGCTTGTGGCAAAATTTCATGCTTGTTTCCGTGCTTCGGAGGGCACGTTAAGCCGTCGGTCCCGGTCGTCATCAATAGATGGCAGTCGTTAAGCCGACATACGGGTTGGCCACTAACCTGTTTCCACCATTCCGCACTGGAGCAGCGTGGTGCAATATGCTCCAAGTCTTCTCCACTTGTGAGGAGAGACCCGTGCTTAGCAATGGGACATTAAAAGGGTTGCAGGAAAACGAATGGAACGATTTTGATGATGTTGATCTGATGGCGGTAGTACCTACCCGAAGAAACCATAAGAAATCTACCACCTTCAAAAAGTAGAGTTCGTCATTAGGTACAGTTCGTCATTATGAACATAAACTAAAGAAAATTTTACTTCAGTAACAAGATTTTTATATGCAACATACCTCGCATAATGTAGGGTATTGAACAAGTATGTAGAGTTGATCTCTACTTTGTTGTACGGATTTCCGGTATTGTTCAGATCCTTATAGAGCGTCGAGGACAGTATACCTACTTGTATCCTTACTATATCTGACAGATAACGCGTATATTTTGTTCCGGTATCGCATCAATTCCGATTCCGGCATTATATGTAGGTATAGCATAGGTTTGTTTATGTTTTCATAAGAAATTTGTTTTGTTTTTTTTGTTGTTCTAACGAATTTACTGAAAGAAACTTAATATATTTTAAAATTTTATTTTTTTACTTAACAACCAACAGGCATATTTCTGGTTTCCTAATGCCTTGCTTAATGATACCAATCTCTATTATACATTGTCATCGTACCTACTTAACCATCACAGGTTAATATTTTTATTTTCTGAACAGATTTTGTACATATTGGTTCATAGAGTCGCGGGCAAAATCTAGTTGAACTTACTAATTTAAATGCAATAGTAATTAAGTTTGTTGCCCCTTAATCCGCTTTATAGCAATAAAAGCTGGATTGTACCATTTGCGCATTCACGACACGCTCGTAACTGGACGAACAATTATTTGCCAATTAGTGGCGTGGTTCAATGTTTTCGATAAATTAATTAGTTTTCGATATCGCGCCCGATTTTAATAGGCGATAATAATAATTACATCTATTGCAAAGGATGTTGTGAAGTTTTGCAACGGTTTATCCAGATCTATTCGCACTTGTTTACTAAAACGAGTTATTACGCTGCGGAAATCCATTTTTCAACTTAGCAATGTAATAATGTTCCTTGCAATAATCCGCTGTCCAAGTATGTATAAAATATTAATTTCAAACGGAACAAAAAATCAGTGTACTGGTGTTGTATTGCAATGTCGGTATAGTCATCTATAGGGTAGGTTAAAATGCCATATTTCTTCGGTCTTAGTTAACCCTGTCAACTTATGTCACTACATACGCTATTCTCTCCGCTTTTAAAATAATTTGTGCTTTGTTTTAAACTTTCACGGTGAACATCACTAACTTGGAATTAGAATTAAAAACTTTAATAATTCTAAATTAATCTGTGCTTTATTTTTATTGCACGTTATAGTGTCGAAAAGAACAATATCTTTTCCTTGAAAAATTATTGTAAATGTGTTTTCCTATGCTTAATTTATTAGTTAGCTAAAATCCTAATTGGGTTTTATTAACAATAATAAAACCTTCCGCAATGGTGACCATTAAATATCAATTACAACTAATGCTGGTTTGCTATATCCATGTCATAAAAACGGAAACCCAGATGACCAAAAATGTGCTTAAAGAGCTCTCCTTGAAAGCCGGCGACGCATAGCGATTCTTCTGCGGTTGCAAATGTCCACGGGCAACGCTGACCACTTACCATCAGCCTTACTTAGCCTCCATGCTTCCTGGCTAGGTTACGATTTAAACTTAAGTAAAACTTAAGTAAGCTTGAAAATCTAGTGTAGTACTCAATTACTTCCGACCGGGCGCGGCTCAACAGCGTCGGAAACATAAAATCGCTTTGCGCCGCAAATTAATCCTCATAATGGGGTTTCCTATTGTCGAGCTTAATGAGGATCTTACTTTATTTTCAACTTTTTGTTTAAATTTCCGTCCTTTGCGAGCATTTAAAAATCCCTTCTATAAACCCTTTATTTTGAGATGTTTCTTTTATGCGATTACACATTTTTAATGTGTGCTTCTTGTGAAATATACTCGTATATCTAAATATTTTAAAAATTAAATGTATTTTTTTGTTTTTGAATTCATTCTCTGATTTGTCCACATTTTAATGTTAGTTTTTTCTTATAAGGCATAAGATTTCCATTAAAATTTGCATGGGCGATAGTGACAAAACACCATTTGTGGGCTGCATATTCGTTTCCTACTGCTATGCCTTAAAAACTGGATTTATCCTTTTTGGATGGCTTATATCTGACATTCATACATGCGAATCATCAAATTTGGTCCATTCGCTTAGGAGCTACGATGCCACAAGCAGATATAAGTAGTATGTACATACAATACACAGTGTGTTTTATAACTAATTGCCACTCGCTTTTCGGTGAAGGAAAACGTGATGAAACCTGCATACCTGCGATTTCCACAAAATGTTCTCAAAGGTGTGTGAAGTCTACCAATCCGCACTTGGCCAGCGT
>DWTS01000342.1:0-10635 GCA_018250615.1 Oechydrus chersis rufus | reverse complement strand
GAAAGTCGCGCGTTTGCAAGGATATGTTTACGAAAATCTTGAAATTTCCGAAAATGGTGCAGGACGTGTGCTTTTAAGTAAAGAGGTTTTGGAAAAATTCAATTTACGGGATGCCGAAACATCGAGTATCGTTGGCACCCCGGGAAGTATCCGCGATGTACAATCATGGGCGATTTTTGTGGAACAAGCAGACGGACACTATCGCGTACGGATGCGTTCAAAAACCGTACCCATCAACGAAATTGCTAAAAAGCACGATGGAGGTGGACATGCTTTAGCTTCCGGCGCTAACTCATATTCTTTGGAAGAAAATGAGCAAATTTGGCAGGAGTTGCAAGATAATTTGGAGAAGAAATAGTAGAAGTACTTTGTTAAAAAATTTTTATAAAAAAACAGCTGAAGGAAAAGGCTCCTTCAGCTGTTTTTTTTAGCACAAAATTCAAAAATTAGTTAACTGGTTGACATAATGAAAAGAATGAGATATACTTAACCGGTAAACTAAAAAACAAACTAAAAAACAAACTAAAAAGGAGATTTTAGGTGGTAATATTTTATAAGGAAAAGAAAAAAAGAGCGTTTAATCATAAGAAAAAAATAGGAGTTGCTTTATTAGGAGTCGTATCACTCAGCTTGCTCACTGCTTGTCACACAACTCAAAATAAAGCCACAACAAACACAAATGGCGAAAAACTGTCTATTGTTACGAGCTTTTATCCCGTCTATGAATTTACAAAGAATATTGTGGGAGATGAAGGTGAAGTTAAGCTGCTAGTTCCGGCAGGGGCTGAGCCACATGATTATGAACCCTCAGCAAAAGATATGACAACAATTAGCAACTCAGATGTCTTTGTGTACCATAATGAAAATATGGAAACATGGGTTAATAAATCTAAAGCTTCATGGAAGAAGGATAACCCCAAAATTATTGAAGGAACTCAAGGACTTCTTTTACTTCCTGGAATGGAAGAAGAGCATGAGCATAACCATGAGGAAGAAGGGCATCATCATGATTATGACCCACATACATGGTTATCTCCTAAAATGGCAATAAAAGAAGTTGAAGTGATTGAGAAGCAGCTGAAAAAACTATACCCACAAAAAGCTAAGACATTTGGAACTAATTCTGCAAAATATCTGAGTAAGTTAAAAAAATTGGATGAAAAATTTAGTTCAGAATTAAAAAATGCAAATCAGAAAAGCTTTGTAACCCAGCACGCAGCTTTTCGTTACTTAGCTCTAGACTATGGTTTAAAACAAATTCCCATATCAGGACTTAATCCTGATCAAGAACCTTCTGCCGCACGCTTAGCGGAATTAAAAAAATATGTAGAGAATAATGGCATAGAATATATTTATTTTGAAAATAATTCAAACAATAAATTCGCAAAAACTTTAGCGAGTGAAGCCAAAGTAAAAATGGCTGTCCTAAATCCATTAGAAAGTCTTACAGCAAAACAAATTAAGGAGGGGGAAAACTATATCTCTGTAATGGAGGAGAATTTGGAATCCCTTAAGAAAACGACCTCTATTAAAGGTAAAGAAATAAAAGCAGAACACTCTCCTGAAAGTGAAAAAAATGTAGAAAATGGATATTTTTCGGATACTGATGTCAAAGATCGTTCGTTGACTGACTACGCAGGAAATTGGCAGTCAGTGTACCCTTTGCTCCAAAATGGCACTTTAGATCAGGTGTTTGATTATAAATCAAAAATTAAGGGAGATAAGTCGCCTTCTGCATATAAGAAGTACTATGTAAAGGGATATGAGAGTGATGTGAGTAATATTTTGATTGATAGCCATACAATGACCTTTACGAAAAATAATGTAAAACATAAATATCACTATGAGTACAAAGGATTTAAAATTTTAAATTACGAAAAAGGTAATCGTGGAGTGAGGTATCTTTTTGAAACCGATGATAATAATGCTGGCGAGTTCAAATATGTACAGTTTAGTGATCATGCGATTTCACCGATGAAGGCAGCACATTTCCATATTTTTTATGGTTCAGACAGTCAGGAAAAAGTACTTGAGGAGCTTGAAAATTGGCCAACATTTTATCCAAGTGATTTATCACCACAAGAAATAGCACAAGAAATGATTGCTCATTAAACTATATATTTTGGAACTTAGATTGAGAAAAAAACAGCCGAGAACTTGTCTCGGCTGTTTTTTTAATTTTCGACAAATTTCTTAAGTGCGTGCCCTTCCAAGCCACCATTCAAGCCAATCAAGAGTTTGATGCGTGCTTTTTGAGAATTTACTTCAGGTGCAAACATCACACCAGCTTCTGCCAGCTTAGAACCACCACCTTCATAGGCATAGACTGGTTCCGCTATACCATTGAAACAACGGGAAACGAGTACCACAGGAATACCAAGCTTGATAATATTCATTAATTTTTGTGCGGCTGTAGGGGGGAGATTACCTGCTCCCAACGCTTCAATAACCAGGCCATCTAAACTACTCAAATCAAATAAGTCAAAGACTTCACCGGTCATTCCGGCATAAGCTTTAACAATCGGGACTTTTCCTTTAACAGAAGAAATATCAAGATGTTGATTTTCGCCATCAGTATGGAAATAGAAGAGTTTGTGCTTTGTGGCTAAGCCAACTGGTCCGTGCGTTGGTGTCTGGAAAGTCGAAACATTGGTCGTATGTGTTTTTGTTACATATCGTGCTGAATGAATTTCATCATTCATCACTACAAGAACACCGCGATCATGAGAAGCATCATCAGCAGCAACACGGAGTGCGCTGAGGAAATTATAGATACCATCTGTTCCTAATTCGTTGCTTGAGCGCATTGCGCCTGTCAATACAATTGGCATACCACGTGGAATTGTTGAATCCAAAAAGAAGGCTGTTTCTTCAAGTGTATCCGTGCCGTGAGTGATGACAACACCGTCAAATTCTTCTTGGTCGAAAGCTCTGTTGATACGTTTTTTGATCAAGAGCATTTCTTTGGGGGTGATGTGCGGACTAGGAAGGTTAAAAATATCTTCAGCGACCATGTGAATCGAATCAAGGTGCATATCTACCGAATTCATAGGGTTAACCGCGTTTGGCGCCACGCGACCACTGGCATCTTCCGCCATAGAAATGGTCCCCCCAGTATGCAACACTAAAATCTTTTTCATTAGTCAATTTCCTTTCAAACGTCAATAAAGTAAATTTATTATAGCATATTATAAGAGGGAATAAACAGCGACAAAGCTAAGTCCTCAACCACTTAGAAAATAATTGAAAAGAGTAGCATTTTAAATTTGGGGGACAGCCATTATTCGTGGAATTTTGGAAAAAAACCTGTATAATTAATAGGATAAGAAAGCTTAACGACGGGTTGAATTTAGCCGATAAGCAATAAACACATGAAGAATTTATGAGTATAAGGCATGGAAATGGATATAAAAGCAGTATTTTTCGATTTAGACGGCACACTTTTTACGGGGACAAGATCAGTGGCTCCGAGTACGCGCGTTGCTATCGATGAATTAAAACGTAAAGATATATTAGTCGGGATCGCTACAGGACGAGGCCCTGCTTTTGCTTTGCCTTTGATGGAGGAACTTCATTTAGATTTTGCGGTAACTTATAATGGACAATACATCTTTACACCGAAAGCTGTTTTACATGCAGAAGAGATTGATAAGAGGACCTTACGCAAAATCGTTCGTTTTGCCAAAGATAATCATCGAGATATCTCTTTAGGAGCAGCTCATGGTGTTAACGGCTCTAAACTTTTGAAATTTGGTGAAACACGGATGGCAGGGATTATCTCAGGTATTTTACCATCAGGCACTTCGGATATTGCGCGAAACAGTTTCAAGCATGTCGTACGTCGTGTGGTTCCACAGTCAAATTTTCTGAATATCTTGCGTGAGCCCATTTATCAAGTCATGATGGTCGCAACTCAATCAGAAACGGAAATGCTTGAAAAAGAATTTCCTAATTTGATGATTACGCGCAGCAATCCCTACTCTGTGGATATGATTCCATGTGATTCTGGCAAGCTTCGTGGTATCAAGATGATTGGTGAGCGTTATGGTTTCAATGAACATCAAGTCATGGCCTTTGGTGATTCGGAAAACGATTTAGAAATGTTGACACATGTCGAATATGGTATCGCGATGGGTAATGCTTCTGATCTTGTGAAGCAAAAAGCGACACATGTCACGACAAGTAACAATCATGATGGGATTGCTAAGGCACTTGCGCATTATGGTCTGATTGATTTCTCAACCAGTAATAATTTTATTTCACGTGATCAAAACTTTAATAAAGTAAAAGAATTCCATAAAATGATGGACGGGCGAAGCCAAGAGATTCCGCGTGCTTTTCCACCGCTGGAAGCGGGTTATCGTGCCGGATTTAAGGTCGAAGAAATTGTGGAATTTCTCTATGCTTCAGCAAATGGGGATGGTGATAAGTTTGACGAATTGACAGCAAATCTCCATGCAGATGTGGATAAGGCAGTCCGCAAGGTTAAACACAAAGCAAAAGAAGAAGCGCCGCTGATTGGTGAAGTCGATGCATTGATTGATTTACTTTACTTTACTTATGGAAGTTTAGTGCTTGCTGGTGTTGATCCTTATGATATTTTCAACTTTGTCCATGCAGCAAATATGGGTAAAATTTTCCCAGATGGGCAACCGCATTTTGATCCAGAAACACATAAAATTTTGAAACCTGATGATTGGGAAGAAAAATATGCCCCAGAAGGAAAAATAGAGCGTGAGCTTGAAAGACAAAAGAGAATTGCCTTGCGAAAAGCGCGTGTGCGTGAAGAAGACAACAAGAAAAAATAAAAAAGAAATCGCTGTAAGGCGGTTTTTATGCTTTTCACATCAGAGTCACAAACTCCGCCCCAAAATATGTTATAATAAAGCAGATATAAGCAGACAATTAGGGAGTTTTAGGTGAAAATGAATAAGTTTAAAGCGGTAATTTTTGACATGGACGGTGTCCTCGTTGACACGGAACAATTCTATGCTCAAAGACGTGAAGAATTCTTTAGCAATCATAATATTTCAATTCAACATATGAAATACTCTGATTTTATTGGAGGAAACATGCGAGAAATCTGGCCGCAAATCTTAGGTGTAGATTTTGACCAAGACGAAGCAGCCAAGCTACACGCAGCATATTTAAAACTAAAAGACAATAATCCACTTCCTTACAAAGAATTGCTTTTCCCAGATGTTAAGGCCGTTTTAGAAGCCTTAGAAAAAGATAACTATAAAATCGGTTTAGCTTCAAGTTCGGGCATGCAAGATATTGACGAAATGCTTAATGTACATGGTTTACGCCCCTACTTTAAGTCGATTCTTTCTGGTAATGACTTGAAAGCAACCAAACCGCATCCAGAGATTTATCAGCTGAGCATGAAGGCGCTCAATGTAAAGCCTGAGGAAACCTTAATCATTGAGGATTCCGAAAAAGGTATTGCCGCAGGTAAGGCAGCTGGAGCTACAGTCTGGGCTATTGAAGATACGCGTTTTGGAATGAATCAGGCTGCAGCAGATGCATGGTTCCCCAATCTCACGGCTGTTAAAGAAAAGCTAGAAAGTCTTTCAACAAACTAACAGCCTTGTGCATTCAAAAATATAGCCAATGTGTAAATAGACGCATAAAAGGAGAAGGAAATGAAAAGTGTACAGAGATTTTCACCAATAACAATTGTGTTAGTCATGGTTATCGTGCAAGCTCTGGAAAGTTTCTTGCTTATCTTTTCGGGCTCACGAATGATGGCTGTGTTCTATCTGTTTTTGATGAACATCCTTATCACAGTCGGCATCTTACTTCAAGCTCGAAATTATCGTTTAAGAAGAGTGGAATTCATCAGAAAAATAAATGATGAAGCAGAAAACTCACTCAATGCAACCTTGGACAATATGCCTATCGGTGTCATTCGCTACAATAAAGAGACCTATGAACCGGAATGGTTCAATCCCTTTATCGATTTGATTTACCATGGGGATGATCGTGTCCTTGATAAAGAAGAAGTTAAGGCAATTATTCAAAAGTATCATGAAGAAAGAAACCAATTTTTCACGATTGAGAAGAAAAAATATTTTATCACCTTAGATGATGAAAAAAATCTTATTTATTTAGCAGATGCAACTTCTGAGGCTAACAGTCGTGAGAGCTTGCAGGAAAGTCGTGCTGTTATTGGAAGTATTTCGGTTGATAACTATGATGATGTCACCGATTTGATTGCGGACAGTGAACGGACCAAGGTTAATAGTTTGATTGCCAGCAATTTGGAAAGTTTCGCAAGCAAGTACGGTGTTTATTTGCGTCGTGTCTCAAGCAGCCGTTACTATTTCTTTTGTGATTATGGCATTTTGAACCGAATGATTGAGGATAAGTTTTCTTTACTGAAAGATTTTCGGAAAAATTCAGCTGAAAGCAAGATTCCCCTTACCTTATCTGTGGGGGTATCCTATGGCTGGAATGATTTCCCAAGTATTGGTAAAACCTCCCTCAACAACCTTGAGTTAGCTTTAGTTCGCGGTGGGGACCAAGCAGTCCTTCGGGAGAACACACCGCAAGCCAAAACAATTTATTTCGGTGGTAATTCTGAAAGCCGTACTCAAAAATCAAGAACGCGTGCGCGGGCCATCTCAACAGCATTGCAAACTATCATTAGTGAAAGTGAAGATGTCTTTATCGTTGGGCATCGCTTCCCAGATATGGATGCCTTAGGGGCGGCAATTACGATGAAAAACTTTGTCAACATGTCAGGAAAAGAAGCTTATGTGGTTTATGATCCGGAGCAATTGATGCCAGAGGTGAGCCGAGCTATTGATCTAGTAAACGAAACTGAAGAAGGCTTCGCACATATTATTAAACTTGAAACAGCTTTTGATATGAAGACTGAAAACTCCTTGCTTATCATGGTTGATCACTCGAAGACGACACAAACACTCAGTCTTGATTTCTATAAGGCCTTTAGTAAACTAGTTGTTATTGACCATCATCGTCGAGATGATGATTTCCCTGAGCATGCCCTGCTTTCTTATATTGAATCAAGCGCAAGTTCAGCCAGTGAGTTAGCAGTCGAGCTTTTACAATTTCATGAATATAACTCGAAAATGACGGTAACTGATGCTAGTATTGCACTAGCTGGGATTGAGTTGGACACGAAACATTTCACCAAAGCAACAACTTCCCGTACTTTTGAAGTGGCTGCTTATCTACGCTCGCAAGGTGCTGACAATAACCTGATTAAAGGAATTTTGGCTACTGAGTTTGAAAAATATAAAAAAATTAATGAAATTATTCTCAACTCAGAATATGTTGCCCCAGGAGTTGTGGTTGCCTTAGGTAAACCTGACCAAAAATATGATAATGTCGCGACTGCTAAAGCCGCAGACACCTTGCTTGATATGGCAGATGTCCAAGCCGCATTCTCGATTACAAATCATCAAAATGGTTATATTTCCATCTCGGCGCGTTCATTTAAAGATTATAACGTTCAAACGATCATGGAAGCCATGGGAGGTGGCGGACACTTTAATGCCGCTGCAACACAAATATACGAACGAAATATCGATGAAGTCAAAAAGGATCTCATCGCATTAATTAAGGAAAGAGAGAACGAACAATGAAAGTAGTATTTTTAGCAGATGTAAAAGGACAAGGAAAAAAAGGCGAAATCAAAGAAGTACCAACAGGTTATGCAAATAACTTCCTCCTTAAGAAAAATTTAGCAAAAGTTGCAACAAGTGCTGCTGTAGCAGAACTTCAAGGTAAAACAAAAGCTAAAGAAAAAGAAGAAGCTGAAGAGCTCGCAGCAGCTAAAGCATTGAAAGAACGTCTTGAACAAGATGATGTAATGGTTGAAATCAAGATGAAGGTTGGAACGACAGGTCACACCTTCGGTGCTGTGGATAAAGCAGATATCGCGAAAGCACTTCAAAGTCAATTGGATGTTAAAGTAGACAAACGTAAAATTCAATTGATTAATAAGATTCAAGCGCTTGGAATTAAAGATGTTCCAATCAAATTGCACCGTGATGTAACTGCTACAGTCAAGGTCAAAGTAAGCGAGAGATAACATGCCTGATATTGATATTATCAAAGCACCACCACAAGATTTAGCCGCCGAACAAGCCGTTTTGGGGGCTATTTTCCTTGATAGTGACCGCTTGATTGAAGTGAAAGAATTTCTTTCTACGGATGACTTTTACAAAAACGCACACAAGATTATTTTCCGAGCCATGGAACACTTGTCGGACAATCGTGAAGCGATTGATGTGTTAACTGTCCGCTCGCTTTTAGAAAATCAAAACGACTTAGAGACTATCGGGGGCATTGCTTACATTGCTGAGCTTGCTACTGCAACACCAACGGCTGCTAATGCCTCTTATTACGCAAAAATTGTTGCTGAAAAATCTTTACTGCGTCAGTTGATTAATAAATTAACACAAAGTGTAGAGAAAGCTTATAGTCAGGAAGATCCAGCCGAGGATGTTCTTGCGGAAGCTGAAAAGTCATTGATTGATGTGCAGCAAGGGCGTAATACATCAAGCTTTCGTCGGATTTCAGACGTCTTGTCGATGAACCTAGACGATCTGGAAGAACGGGCTAAACAAAAATCAACGATTACAGGTATCGCGACAGGTTATCCGGCCTTGGATGCCATGACGACTGGTCTCCATGAGGAGGAACTTATTATTCTTGCTGCACGTCCAGCCGTGGGTAAGACTGCTTTTGCTTTAAATATTGCACAAAATATTGGGACAAAACAAGATAAAACGGTGGCTATCTTTTCATTGGAAATGGGTGCAGAAAGCCTTGTTAACCGGATGCTTGCAGCTGAAGGAACGATTGAATCGCATAACTTACGTACCGGTCAGCTTAATGACGAAGAGTGGAACCAGTATTTTATTGCTATGGGGACACTTTCGAAAGCAAGTATTTACATTGATGATACTCCAGGGATCAAGATTACAGAAATACGGGCACGCTCTCGTAAACTCGCACAGGAAACAGGCAATCTTGGCCTAATCGTTATTGATTATTTGCAGTTGATTTCGGGGACAGGACGAGAAAATCGCCAACAAGAAGTTTCAGAAATTTCACGTCAGTTGAAGATTCTGGCTAAAGAGTTAAAAGTTCCTGTCATTGCTTTGAGTCAGCTTTCACGTGGAGTAGAGCAACGTCAGGATAAGCGTCCTGTCTTATCAGACATTCGTGAATCTGGGTCAATTGAGCAAGATGCTGATATTGTCGCCTTTCTTTATCGGGACGATTATTATGACCGTGCCGGAGCAGATGACGAGGATGATGGCTTTAACGATGTCCCAGAAGTAGACAATAAAGTCGAAGTTATTATTGAAAAAAACCGTTCAGGAAGTCGGGGAACTGTCGAGTTACTCTTCCTGAAAGAATACAACAAATTTGCTAGTATCGATAACAGATATGAAGACTAGCATTTCTAGGGGTATTCATGTTATAATGGATAAGATTTAAAATTTAAAATGGTAAGCTAGGCGGAAAACGCCTGTCTTTGCATTTCTAGAGAAAAATTGGAGAGTAAAATGGATAACCAAAATCAAAGCCAAGAAGTAGGAAAAATCGTAGATATCAGAAAACAAGTTGAAGAACATGTTGGTCAAACCATTGAAATTACATCACAATTTGGACGTAAACGTGAAAATCGTCATAAAGTCAACTTGATTGAGACTTATGCCACACACTTTGTTATTGAAAATATTCCAGCACGTGGTCCAAAAACAACAGAGTCTTATCAATATGCTGACATCTTGACTCAAACAATTTTGATTCACTATCCAAATAAATAAATTGTTTATTTGTGAAGTTTTCTAGTAGTGAGTGCTCATGTAACTAACTGCAACAATATCTAGTGTTTGCTTGGTCTTCTACGGAGCCGTTGCATTCACCAAATAGGGTTACATAAAAAGTTTCTCAAACATAAGAATATAAAAATCCAAAGAAAGGAGTAAATATGACATCTTCAAGCCTATCAATGATGCCTGTCAAAGGTGGTTCAGGAAATGCTTTTGTTGGCGAAAGCGACAATAAGCGTGTTTTTATTAAAAAAAATTGTAGCCCTTTTTTGACAAGTGTGTATCTTGAAGGTATTACGCCACAAGTCTTATGGACGAAGCGTACAGCAGAAGGTGACATGTTAGCTGCTCAACCTTGGATTAATGGCCATACGTTGAAACCATATGAAATGAATGATTCACGTATTGGTGAAATTTTGCGGCATTTGCATCAAAGCGAAAAGCTTATTGAAGCCTGTAAAAAGTTAGATAACGAAGTCATGCTTCCAGCTGATCTTTTGGAACAAGTACTGAGTAAAAGTTCAATCTTTGAAACCAATGGTTTTCTCTCAAATGTCGTTGTGGAACTCTCAGAAAATCTTCCAGAATTAAAGGAAGATGATATCACAGTTGTTCATGGTGATGTGAACCATAAAAACTGGTTAGTTGACGACGAAAGTGATAAAGTTTATCTCGTAGATTGGGATACTGTTCTTTTAAGTAGCCCTTTAGTGGATATAGCACATGTTCTAACACACTATATCAAACCAGAAAACTGGGAAGAGTGGCTCCATCAAGCAGGCTATAAAACAGCTAAAAATATAGAACATGAATTAAT
>DWTS01000341.1:0-10639 GCA_018250615.1 Oechydrus chersis rufus | reverse complement strand
TAGACTATGGCCTAATCCTTCTCGTTCTGAGAGGAGACCCGAGCCCAGCAGTGGGACAGTAATGGGTCGATGATAATAGCACTTAGCTGAATACGATTGAAGAAGCTTACCTTTACAGGCATCATGTGTAACTAACATGAAATTAGAGAGAAAATCTGATTTTTCTTTTTCAATTTTCTGATTTTGACTCGGACTTAATGATCTTATTAAATCATCATAATCTTTCAACTCGTATTCTTCGTTGTCGCTTTCTATATCGCTATCTTCGTCTCTAACATTGTTTCTGGTGCTAGCAAATTCTTTGTATATTTCTGCCTTAATTTTGTCTGGGGTTATAATGTATCGATCTGTAGACGAAAGTTTTTTACTTTCCGGATTTTTAGGTTCTTTTACATCACGGTTCAACAAATGCTTTTGTCTACGAATTCTTTTTCGTTTCTCGTAAATATCCATTGAACTTATATCATCCTCTCCTTCGTTAGGCACGTAACCATAACCATGTGGAAGTGATATTAATTCCGGAGGAAAAAAAGTATGAATCAAATTAAAGTTGTGAGTAAGATTGTTTTGTCCAATTGCTGCGTTACAGTTGTTTGGGTTTAATCCATTTGAAGTATTCGTTATTTCGTTAAACTTGCTCGTTTCCATAGACCTACATTGATTCATTGTATTGAAATTAAATGTCACATTTTGATTAATGGATTGAGGAACTATTAGATCCGTTTTATTTGCTTTGTAAGAAATAGTTTGTGTCATATTATTGTTAGATATTTGGCTTTCTTTAGCAACAGCCACATTTTGAGACTTAAAAGTATCAATGACATCAGGAATATTACATATAGCATCAAAAGGGTCCAAGACCTTAGTTTCGTTTGAAGTTTCTTTATTTTCATTATTAAAATCTGTGTTGGATTTTGATTGGTTTTGATCTGTCGGTAAACTTGTTGGCAAATTGTCCAAACGAACCATGTTTTGTTGCGAATGGATATTTTCAGTTTCTGATGGCATTGATGGGTTGTTGTTGATTTTTATGTCTTGCTGATCTGATGTGAGGCCTTGAGATTTCTCCTTTATGACTATCTTGTTGCTATAAATTTGATTTTCTGTTATTAAATTCTCGAAGTCATTTTCATCGCAGGTATATTGACGAAGACGTTTTAATGCTAGAACTTTTGCGGGTCTATTGTCCGTAAATATTAAATCTTCGTTATTTTTTCTTAATTCATCTGGCAATCTTCTTGGTGCTTTCATATTCTTTGGATCAAAGGTAGCACGTTTTATAAGAAATGGCGGACGCTGTCTCAATGAGTGGGTATGTAATGAGTTTTTACTTCTAGTTTGGATTTGTGAAGAGACTATTTGATTATTAGATTCACTAAACAGGCGACCAGATGAATTACTTTGAAAGCTTGTTTTATTTTGTTCTGTTTTAGAGGGAATATGTCTTAGTCGATGACGATGATTGTTAGGTGAGTCACTCCGATTTATAGCCTGAAATGCTAAAGGATTTATTTCCGTTGGAGAGTCTGTTATAGATCCCAACCGCCGAAATTGGTTCTCATTTGTATGCACTTCTGCTGTGGTTTTTAGTGTAGTGAGATTATTAGTATGTAAAGGTTGCAGTTCTATAAAATCTGGTTTCTTTATTACTTCAATACTCCGGATTGAAATTTTCTTTGCGTCATCTGCTTTTATTGGCATAAAAGGTGAGCTGTAAGGAGGTTTTACTGCAAATGAATTCGAATATACTGCATCCGAGCTGCTTGAAGTGCACCTCTTATCAAATTTGTTTATATATTTCTTAGTTTTTTTGCCGAATCTATCTAGTTGTGTTCGTGTAATGTCATTTGAGATTCTTTGCATGGGTCTTGTTATAGAAGCATCAGATCCGTGAGATAATGTTGTTGTATTAAGAGTAGTCTCAAAAGATGGGCTTTTCAATTCAAAAATTCGCGCAAAAGGACTTATATCTGTTGCATACTGATCTTCAAAGTCTGTTTGATGATGTGGGAACTCAGATAGGGATTGATCGTCTATTGTTGTTGAGATAGCTTCACTTTGCGTATCTGTTTCATCTGGATAAATTGTTGGTGTCGATGCCACTGATAGCATTTGTGCTCTTGATTGTGCTGGAGGCGGCATGTATGATCCTAATGCTGGCATTGTCCTTGACTGTAGCTGTGATTCTGAAATAGATTGCATCGAAGGCATGCATGTTTCTGAAGTCCTTGTCGAAGGTTGCATTGAAGAAGGTACTAATTGCTTTTGTTGTGCTGTTTCCACTGAAGGTAATTGTGGTGTTGTTTGTACAAAGTGCATGTGTAACGTTGAGGGCATTGATATTTCAGACATTACTGGACCTGTGCGTACAAATGTCAAATGTTCCTGTGACGGTTCTGCACCCATCATTCTAGGGTTAAGGTGGGAGAATATAACCGTAGATGGCTCTGATATGATATTTGACATCGATGGTTCAGTTTGAGTATAATGCATTTGTTGTATTGATGAAAGTGGTGGTTCCGATACCTTTGTGCTTAGACATGGCATAGCGTGCGCTTGTTGCGTCGATGTTATTGACTGACCTACAGTCCTTGATGTCATAGGTTCCAAAAAAGGTGCTTGTGTTATTAAGGGCATCGTTTGCGATGGTTGTGTCATTGTCATCTGTAGTATTCTAGGCTCCGAGTGTGATAAATGTATTTGCTGTGCTGATCCTACTTGCAATTGTGGCGTACATTCCATTGTAAATTCTCTTGAAATATTTTGCACTCTTGAAACAGGCTGTATCGGTTTTAATAGTTGCGTGGAAGACACTTCTGCAGATGTCGCTGATGATGTTGGAAAAGATTGAAAAGAGTGTGACATTGGCGCTATTTGGGTTTCTGTTGACATCAGCTGTTGATATGGCTCTGTTTGATCTAAATGCAAACGTTGCATTGTCGCATCTGACGACATCGTCGATAAATGTGGAACGGAATGTATTGATGTCGTAGAGTGCATTTGTGGCATCAACGACGTTTGAAATTGAGCTGATTGCGATTGCTGCATTGGTGGTATATAAGATTCAGATGATCCAGTTAGCATGGATTGAAGTAATGGCATTTGTTGCATTGATGTTACAGTTCGTGCTTGTTCCATCGCTGCTATCGACTGCACTTGTGATAATGCAGTCATAGATTGTGCTTGTGTTAATGGTGCAATAGACTGCATTTGTGGGAACGGTGCTGAAGATTGCGCTTGTTGCATTGATGACAGCATGGTTGGCGCCGATAAAGTGGATTGTATAAACGAATTTGGTTGCAATGTTGGCATTGACTGCGCTTGAGATATCAAAGAGTTTGTATAATATTCTACTGGGGGCATGTTTGACCTTAATGCCGAAGATGACTCCGATGTTCCAGTCGATTGCATGGACTGCAAATATTGCATCTGATGCTTCGATGGCTCGTAGGACATTGCTGTGTTTTCTAAATGCGGCATTGTCGCCATAGACGCTTCAGGCTGGTATAAGGAATAATTCAGCATTGATTGTTCTAACGCTGTTCTTTGTTTTGATGAATCTAAAGACATTCTCGTGGTTAGCGGCATAGAAGGCAATGTCATTTGTTGCATTGGTAAGTCAATTTGCGTCGTTGGAACAAAGTGCGTTGATGCATCTCGCAACATTTGTTGCACACTTGGCCTTGATGTTATTGTAGGAATTGATGACGCTGAATATTCTGATAACATGCGTTGTATTGCTGGATCTGATAGCAACCGTTGCATTGATGGATCTGTTGGCAATTGTTGCGTTGGTTGGTCTGAAGGCAATCGTTGTATTGATGGATCAAATGTCATTCCTTGTTGCATTAATGGATCTGACGCCAACCATTGCATTGATGGATCTGTAAGCACTCCTTGTTGCATTGATGGATCTGTATACATTTGTTGTATTGGTTGGTCTGGAGGAAATCGTTGCATTGATGTATGTGAAGGCAATCGTTGCATTGCTGGATCAGTTGTCATTCCTTGTTGTATTAATGAACCTGTTGGCAACCATTGCATTGATCGATCTGTTGGCACTCCTCGTTGCATTAACGGATCTGTGGATATTTGTTGTATTGGTTGGTCAAAAGGCAATCGTTGCATAGATGTATCTGAAGGCAATCGTTGTATTGATGGATCAGTTGTCATTCCTTGTTGTATTAATGGACCTGGTGGCAACCATTGCATTGATGGATCTGTTGGCACTCCTTGTTGCATTGATGGATCTGTAGACATTTGTTGTATTGGTTGGTCTGGAGGCAATCGTTGTATTGATGTATGTGAAGGCAATCGTTGCATTGATGGATCAGTTGTCATTCCTTGTTGTATTAATGGACCTGGTGGCAACCATTGCATTGAAGGATCTGTTGAAATGCCTTGTTGAATTGAATGATCCTTTGGGTATCTTTGCATTGATGAATCTGTTGACATTTCTTGTTGCATTGATGGACCTGACGGCAAACTTTGCATTGATTGATAATCTGTTTGCATTCCTCGTTCCACTGATGGACCTGATGGTAATCGTTGCATTGACGGATCTGAAGGCAATCGCTGCGTTAATGGATCTATTGGCGTTCCTTGTTCCATTGATGGACCTGATGGCAAACGTTGCATGGAATGATCATCTGTTTGCATTCCTTGTTCCACTGATGGACCTGATGGTAATCGTTGCATTGATGGATCTGAAGGCAATCGTTGTATTGATTGGTATGAGGGCAATCGCTGCGTTAATGGATCCATAGGCATTCCTTGTTCCATTGATGGACCTGATGGCAAACGTTGCATGGATTGATCATCTATTGGCATTCCTTGTTCCATTGATGGACCTGATGGCAAACGTTGCATGGATTGATGATCTGTTTGCATTCCTTGTTCTACTGATGGACCTGAAGGTAATCGTTGCATTGATGGATCTAAAGGCAATCGTTGCGTTACTGGACCTTTTGGCATATCTTGTTGCATCAATGGATCTGAAGGCAACCGTTCCATTGATTGATCTGTTTGTATTCCCTGTTCCAAAGCAGGAGCTGATGGCAATCGTTGTATTAATGAATCTGAAGGCAAACCTTGCATTGAAGTTTCTGTTGGCAAACATTGCATTGATTGATCTGTTTGCATTCCCTGTTCTACTGATCGACGCGATGGCAATCGTTGCATTGATTTATCTGCTTGTATTTCTTGTTCCAATGCTGAAGCTGATGGCAACCGTTGCATTAATTGGTCTGAAGGCAATCGTTGCACTGATGATTCTGATAGGAAATGCTGCATTGATTGATCTGATGACATTTGTTCCATTGATTGGTTTGTAAGTTTTCCTTGTTCCATTAATGGATTTGATGGCATGCGTTGCATTGGTGGTTCTGATGGGAAGTGTTGCATTGATTGATCTGTTTGTATCCCTTGTTCCATTGATATACCTGATTGGTCCTTTGAGATTCCTTGCATTGGTGAATCTTGAGGCAATAGTTGCGTTGATTGATTCGTTGGTAATTGCTGCAATAATGGGTCTGAAGGCATTGATTGGTCTGAGGGCAATGGCTGCATTGATTTCTCTGCTAACAAAAGTTGTACGGGCGACTTTGTTGGTATTCGAGGCATTAAGGACTCCGATTGCAACTGTTGTTTTGAAAGATCTGAAGGCAATCGTTGTATGGATGAGTCCGTTGACAATCTTTGGATTGATGTATCTAAATTCAATGGTTGTAATGATACCTCGGAAGAGCTTTGTTGCTTCGATGGATGTGAGGGCAGTTGTTGCAATGATGATTGGTTTGATGGCATTTGTTGCATTGATGGATCTTTTGGCAATAGCTGCAATAATGGATCTGAAGGCAATTGTATTGATTGGTCTGAGGGCAACGGCTGCATTGATTTCCCTTCGTGCAAAAGATGTACTGATGACTGTGTTGGCAATCGAGGCATTAATGACTCCGATTGCAATTTTTGTTTTGATAGATCTGAAGGCAATTGTTGTATCGATGGGTCCATTGGAAAACTTTCGATTGATGTATCTGAAGGTAATCGTTGTATTGATACCTCGGATGAACTTTGTTGCTTCGATGAATGTGAGGGCTGTTGTTGCAATGTTGATTGGTTTGATGGAATTTGTTGCATTGATGAATCCTTTGGCAATCGCTGCATTATTGGGTCAGATTGCAATCGTTGTATCTTTTGGTCTAAGGGCCATGGCTGCATTGATTTCTCTTCAGGCAAAAGTTGATTTGATGACTGTGTTGGCAATCGTGGCATTAATGTATTCGATTGCAATTTTTGTTTTGATAGATCTGTAGGCAATTGTTGTATTGATGGCTCTGTTGGCAATCTTTGGATTGATGTATCTGAATGCAATCGTTGTATGAGCTTGGATGGGCTTTGTTGCATCGATGGATGTGATTGAAGTTGTTGCATTGATGATTGGTTTGATGGCAATCCCTGCTTTAATGGATCTGAAGGCAGTCGTTGTATTGATTGGTCTGAGGGAAATGGTTGCATATGTTTTTCGTCTGCCAATTGTGGCATCGATGGCTGTGTTAGCAATCGTGACAATAATGACTCTGATTTCAATTGTTGTTCTGATAAATCTGAAGGCATATTTTGCATCGATAGATCTGATGGCATTTGTTGTATTGATGAATCTGAAGGCACTCGTTGTATTGACACCTCTGTTGAGCATTCTTGAATCGACGGATCTGAATTTAATCGTTGCATTGGCTTGTCTAATGGTAATCGTTGCATTGACAGGTCTGTAAATATCAGTTCCATTGATGTATCCGAAGGCAATTGTCGTATTAATGAATCTGATGGCTTTTGTCGTTTTGAAATATCTGATGGCAGTCGTTGTATTGACGCCTCTGGTCGATATTGTTGGGTTGATGTATCTGAGGGCAATGTTTGCATTGGCTTTTCTGATGGTAAATGTTGCATCGACGGTTCTGATGCCAAATGTCTCTTTGATAGATCTGTTGGGAATTCTTGCATTAATAGGTCTGCTGGCAATTGTTGTACTGTTAGATCTGAGGGCAATTGTTCGGTTGTTGATTGGTCTGATTGCAATAGCTGCATTGCTAGCTCTATCGGTAGTCGTTGAATTGATGTATCTGTGGGTTGTTTTTGTATTGACGGATCTAACGGCAATTGTTTTATTGATAGGTCTGTTGGCACTTGTTTTATTGACGTCTTTGATTGACATTGTTGGATAGATAGATCTGAGGGCAATCGTTGGATAGGCGAGCTTGATGGCAATCGTTGCATTTGTTGCTCTGATTGCTCCAATAGCAACGGTGGAATTGAGGTGTTTGATGGTTGTGGTATTGCATCTGAAGATACTAAGTCTCCAAAAGACAATAATCGCATAGTTGATGTTGTTACCATAGGGTATTTCAATAGTGTCGATTCATTTGCAAATTTGTTTATCTGTTTTTTCAGAATCGATGGCTCTGATAAAATCCTAGAAAGAGTTGTTGCCTCCATTTGTATTTCTGATCTAATGTCTTCTAATGGCATAGACGCTGACGGTATCGTCAGCGTTGATGAAACAGAACGTTTTGCTGGCATTCCTGGTATTGAGGAATCTGATTGGTTCAGCAATGTCGTTAACTTAGACTGTTCTGATAATGCCTGTAGATTTTTTGCCTCTGAGGACATACTCGAAACTTGCATTGATTCATCTGATGTGACGGTCGGCGTTGGTGACGTAGAAAGTTCTGTTTGCGTTCTTTGAACCGATGTCACCATTGGTATGATGTTTTCTTTCCTTTGTACTTGTAACTCTGATGATATCTTTGGTTGTTCAGAAAGGAACAATGGGTTTGCAGATTTGGAGTATTTTGATGGCATCCGCTCTTTTGATATCTCCGATGGTAACGTGGACGCCGACAGTAAAGAATATGGTGTTGGCATAGACGCCATAGATGATATTGATTGTTCTGATAGCATTCTTGATTCTGATGTCATACACTGTCCTAATGACATCTGTGGCATTGATGGCTCTATCGGCATCGTCAGTATTGTAGGCATAGGGTATTCTAATATCATCCGTTCTACTGAAGGTTCTAATGGCATTGATGACGTAGGACGTTTAATTGACGACTGTTTTATTGACTCCGAATGAATAGTAGGAATTGGTGATCCAGACTGTTCTGCAAACATTTGATGTTTTGTTGGCTCCGATGGTGTCGTTAATATTGATGCCATGGAGTGACCCAATGTTATCCTTGGCCTAGATGGCTCTGGTTGCATCGTTGTCATAGATAAGACAGAGTGTTTTAGCGAAATCCGTTCCGTTGATGCCTCTGATTGGATCGTCGGAATCGATGGTACAGACGGGTCCGGTGACGTGCGAAGATTTTTTATTTCCGATGAAAATAATGTTGGCGTTATCGTCGACGGGTCTGTTGACATACTTGGAGTTGATGAAATAGATTGTTCTAGTGGCATCTGTTGCAATGTTGATTCTGATTCCATAGTTGGTGAATATAATGTAGACTGTTCTGGTAAATTTTGAGGATTTATCATCGCGGACGTGGAGGCTGGCGTTGATGAGTTATCTAAGACCATACTGTGCATTATGGGGCCTGATAACATAGAGTATACATGGAATGGCATTCGTCGTATTGATGGGTCTGCTGGCATCATTGGCATAGGTGACATAGAATAATTTAAAGGTGTCCTTTGCATGTAACTGCTTGATGTCTCTAATGGCACTGGTGGCGGTGATTCTATCATTGGCATAGACATAGATTGTTGTTCCATTATTGGATATGATTGCATCCTGGACAGCGATCGCATAGAGTGTTTTGCCATAATTCCTTGCATGTCTCGATCTGAATGCATATTTGCCATTGATGGTATATTATATTCCAATGGCATCTGGGGTATGAGCGGCTCTGTTGATATTACTGACATTGATGGCAATGAATGTTCTCTAGCCAACCGTTGCATTAATGAATCGGATGTTATTTTCGGTATTGATGACACTGAATAATCTAACGGTATCTCTTGCATGTGTTGGCTTAATGGCTCTGAAGGCATCGAGCACTCTGACAATGTAGTAGGCATCGGTTGCTCCATTGGCTCTGATAATATTGAAGACATGGAATGTTGTAACGTCACCTTTTGCTTAACCGGCTCTGGTGACTTTGCCAGCATGGATTCCATAGAATATTTTAATGGCGCCCGTTTTTGGGACTCTGATTGTATTTTAGAAACTATTGGTGCTGTCTGATCTAATGGTACTCGAGATAGTGTCTTCTCTGATGGCGCTGATGACATTGATGGTAAAGCTCGTAAAGAAAGTTGGTGCATTAATAATTCTGCTTCGGTTTTCGATGTTGTTGGCATTGATTTATTCGGTGACACTTGCTGCATTGGAGTGTCAAAGGTCCTTTGAGACAGTAGATGGTGTTTTGGTATTTGATATTCAGCTTGCATCGATGGTATATATATAGATGGATCGAATGGAAATTGTTTTAGCGACGAAACTGTTGGCAACGTATCCATCAGCGTAGATTGATTCAACAAGTTTGGTTGTATTGATTCTTGGGGTTGAGCTGGCGTAATGGAAGATATAGGCTTTGAAGTCATCATTGATATGGGCAGAGAGAGAACAGATGATTTCTGAGGCGTCGATGCCAATGAAAATTTAGACATTGTTTGTATTGATTTCTTTGATTCAGTCAATGTTGCTTGTGGCATATAAGATGCTGAAGATAATGGCATTGGCATTTCTGGTGATGCTAATTGATCTGCAGATGGAACAACTGAAAATGGCACATTAGGTCGTGGTTCGTCCGCCTCAGATGGTGGATCTTCATTATCTGTTGAAGATGGATTTGGTTGTTTTGGGCTTGTATGAGTAACTCTTTGGAATGCAGAAAAACCAGGTGTCGAGTAAGGATATACTCCAATAGGATAACCAGATTCAGTGAGCTTTGTGGTATCCCCATTTGAATTAGGATTAGAAATGGACGATGAGGAAATTTTAGGAGAATGTTGAATAAGTTTTGATGCTGCGGTAGATAGATTTGGGTGTGTCGGATCTTCAACATGTTTGAATCCTTCCAGAGGTTTTATAGGTATGGGTTCGAGCGGTAATTGTTTATTCTGCTCCTGTGACGTAAATGACTCTGACTCTTCTCCTGGATCGAGAATTTCCGTCGCCTCGCTCGGGGCTGTGGAAATATAAATAATACGTATTATAACTGTTATATTAACATAAAGTCCTACATCCTACTAGGATGTATTTTTAATTACATCTAAAATTAGTTGAACACTGAATGCGAGTAATATTAATTTATTGTTACCATTTTAGTACTCCAATCCCTTTCTCCCTTTTAGACAACAATAGCATCTAAAACAAATTATAATTCAAAATTAAGCAGCAGAATTTTTAATTTTTTTCTAATTAAAAAAATACAATTGAAGAACAGGTATAACTTATCTGTGTTGGGAATAATGCAGTGAGAATACATACTGTGGCAGGCAAAATGGAGAAAAGCTAAAATTAAATAAGGCACAAAGCTTTTACAATCATTCAACCAAATCAATGTATACTATTATAATGAAAAAAGAAATAAAAATTAACATAAGTGAACAAAGATTTAAATTAATCATTGAC
>DWTS01000340.1:0-10642 GCA_018250615.1 Oechydrus chersis rufus | reverse complement strand
GAGTTATTGGATGTCATCGATCCATTATAGTCCCACTGCTGGGCGCGGGTCTCCTCGTAGAACGGGAAGGATTAGGCCACAGTCTACCACGCTGGCCAAGTGCGGATTGGTAGGCTTTACACATCTTAGAGAATATATTGTGGAACTCTGGTATGTAGGTTTACTCACGATGTTTTCCTTCACCGTAAAGCCAGTGATAATAAATTTACACACATAACACACACATAATTCTGAAAAATCTGAGGTATGTCCCTGGAATCGAACCCGGACCCCCCGAGTAGAGAACCCGATTTCTTAATCATTAGGCTATCACTGCTCTAGTTATTGGATGCTCGTAAACAATACATAAATATCTAGTCGAGTTCCAGCACGGTACAAGTACATATATCAATAGTATTATATTATATGGTATTCATACCAGTACCCCAGAGAATAAGGGATTATACGTCGGTCCCCTTGAAGTTTCAGTAAGTGGATGTCAAGATTCGCAAGGGTATATATTATCCAAGCGACCTATATTATGACGAACACGATCAATCACTGATTAACTTGTAACATTCATTGCATGTATCCCCGCCGACAGAATCAGCAGTTTTTAAAAGGTTTTGTTACATTTTGTACACATAGTTTTTAACCAATCCCATAAATTGCTATTTGCATTTGCATAGAGATCCGAAAGAGCTTAAACATTATCGGGATAACGAGGATGGCTCCCGGTTATGTAAATTTCCCTTTTTTATTACAACTTTACCTACTGTATACACATATATCACTCAATGTATGTCCTTGTATGTTGTTTGTGTTGGTGAATAACGACGAGCAAGTGTTAAGACTTATGACGAACTAGTAAATTTATAATATGTAGCAATAGCGGATATAGTGAGAATACCATAGAATCCGGTCGAAGCATAAAGGTTTTACCACCTCCAAAAAAGAAATAAGGACATGCTAGAACGAGTCAATTCCGACAACATTCATGAAACGCTTTGTTACTGGTGACATGCAAACTAGTCAACAAGCTCCGAAGCTTGTAGTCCACTCCGAAGTGGCCTTCCAACTGAACCGAAATCAAAAAAACCACGCCAAAGTCGTTCAATCAAAAGTCAAAGTCATGTTGACTGTTTTCTTTGATTATCGCGGTGTTGTCGCGTTATCGCGTTTAAGAGAGCAAATTCGACGAAAAAGGCCAGATTTGTGGGAAGAAAATTCTTGGATCTTGCACCATGATAATGTGCCTTCGCACTAATAAGCCATAATTGTGAACGAATTTTTGACCAAACACTCAACAAATACCATCGAGCAACCACCATATTCACCAGTTAAGGCCGATTTCTTTCTTTTTCCTAAACTCAAATTCAATTTCAATTAGTAGACTGAACTCAATTCCGGAAACAGCGCTTAAAAATGTTTTGATGATTGGATTATTCGTTGGCCTAAGTGTATCGTTACTGAAGGTGATAAAATAAATTTGGATGAATAACAGTTTGTGTATTATTGATCTTTTCCCGGTACTTTCTTGACAGAGTAGTACCTACTTTTAACAAGAATACATTGCCCTATCGTTTAACATAACTGTTTTAATGCCCTAGATGTGGCGGTTTTACTATCGCAATCACTTTTCACTAAGAATACTAATAACTAAACTATATAAAAGTTGAGCTTTCCTCTGGTTTTACCACCTTTGGAGCTATTTAAATAATTATTCAAACTTTTACAGCTGCCGATTAAAACAAAAAAAAGAACGTGATTTCTTGCGTAACGGCGAAAAAGCTCGTAAATGGCTTCTACATTATATTACCAGCCACAAACTCAGTTCGCCTACTTCTTTCCTAAGCGATTTTTCATGAGCTATACCGCGTTAATGTGTACAAACGCTCTTGGCTTCGGCGGCATACTTTGCTTTTTCGCAGGATATAAATTATGCTCAGAGCCTCTGGCAGGCAGAGGCACGTTACACAGAATCCACATACAGATAACTCAGTTATTTTCACATTAGTTTTTTAACCCGCCATACATACGTAAGGGAAAAAACATTTACCTTTTGAAACATAAGGAAAACGCGCGCAATTGCTAAACGTACCTATCAAACGAGCGGTACTTTACTCTTACTAAGAAAAGATAATGTCAAAATAAATATCTATATTATACTGCGCACTTGGCTTTACAAATTGTAACAGAATCAGAGCGTGATTTAAACAGAGCATTTCCTGTTATATCGTCTCCTGGTTGTTAGAAGGTGGTTGTGGTCAGGCAGAGAAATTGACACAGGACGTTGGAAATTAATATAGGCGACAGACGTAGAAACGCATAGGTATGTCTCACATAATGAAATATACATATAACTAGCGATATAAAAATCATATTACGCCATTGTAGCTTATCATCTATCAGAATCCGAAGTATCATATCTATCAGAAAAAAAATTATATTTTAATTCTAAAAATATTTTGTTTATAATATGATACTGAAGGTTATGTAACGATTCACGAATTACATACTATTAAAATAATGAGCATCTGATTTAAAATATAAGTATGTTATAATTTTAATAATATGTATCTTGTTAACTAAATACACTTTGAAGAGGTTATCTATTTAAGATAACCTATAGATTTAGAGTTTCTTTCGTGTTTTCGAGATAAGTGTATTTGGTATTCTTCTTCATTCATGTAATCAATCAGTATAATTCTAAAACCGCTGAGGTTACTGCAAGTTCATTATTCCAATTCAATCCGTTATCAGGCTTAAATTTATTAGTGTATCGAAACCTAAACAAACAAGGTGTTATCGGAGACCACGAGAAATGTGTGTAGATAGGTATATCCCTAACCGCATCCAATTATTTGAAATTATTGGTTTGATAGGAACCAACCAAGCATAGATATCAGGGAAGCGGAATAATTTTCGTGTGCCACCTTAACTTGCTACATAATGTATTACTGTCACAGTAAATAAAATGTTTTTTTACAACTTGTCCTGGATTAAAATAACGAATCATAATGATTTTAAATTAAATTTATAAATGAATAAATTTCCAAATTGGAATTCCGAAATCAGATTAACTTTTTTCATATAATCTAACCACCACCACTGATCCGCTTTAGTGCAGAAAGCAAATTATGCCCTAGTATTAAATACTTAGTTAACAAAGTATTAAATACTTAGTTTACATAAATATTAACCCTAAATTCAAAATATTATTTCATAAATTAATCTTTGTAAATAAAATTTACTTATAAATATAGTTAATAGATACCATTTGAATACAAAATAACTAAATCGAAAATAAATTGAGTTTTGAAAAAACTGACGCGAATAACGCCCTGTTCTACACAAAAATGCACCAAATACAAATAGGTATTATAAATTAACAATTATGTCATGTTGAACATGTGTTCAATTAACAAATTTTTCACACTACACGCATTTATTATATACACATTAATTAATATATTTACTCATATATAAGTATGAATCCCCAAAGCAAAATGCACACAAGTAAAGTTACGAGTACCTACACGCCTAGCCCTGTTAAGCGGCGTGATCAGTATTTTCCGCTTACGCATAGCGAGGTAAGGTAAACATGTCAGTTGACCAATCAGTATTAATACAGACCAGTATACTGGCATCCGTTGACGAGGTCATACACATACGGTTTACTATAATACAATAAATATGAAGTCGGCTCTGATTTTATTGACTTTTGTAGTCTCGTTCATTTGTGTAACGCACTGCAAAGACCTTATTGTGGGTACAAGTTTTAACAACAGACTTATTTGGCAAGACAAGGCAGAATATTCTGGATTTCCACTCAAGAAGAAAGTCAAAGAAGTTTTCTTCTCCGATCCAGGCCAGCAAATTATTAAGGTATGTTTAGATAAATAATGCATATTAATTATTTTACCTAAGGGTAATTGTTATTATTTTTTATCGTTGTTAGGTTAGTGCTTAACTACAGTGCTACCTTGTAAAGTTGCAATATAATTGATCTATGATCTAAATAATCTTAAAACTTTTAAAAACTCCAGTACCTATAGTTGTTAACCTTGATGTAACTTTAGATTAAGAATGTACGTCGTTTTTAAAAGAACAACACGTAGAAATTACAAATTAAGTTGTATTATAAAAAACAACGACAGTTTAAATACACATAATGACTATAATAATTACTTATGTACATTTAATGACGTCATTATTATTGTTACAAAAAATATTTGACCTATGCCCCCAGTTTGATTATTCGCAAGTGGCATTATGTTACGATGTTACTCTCACAATTAAGGCGAATCCTCATACGTTATAATTCGTCAAGCCGTTTGTGCTGTAGAGCCAGTAGAGCGTGCTAAAGAAATAGGCTAAAATACGTTCGAAAAACATAACCTTTCTTCTGTCGCAGTCCGATAAATATTGCCGTAGAGGAGGTTCAAATGTGTTAGTTGTTACAAAAATATATATACGGATCATATAAACATATTTTTTTCATAATTATACATACTTATAGCTGATACAGCATAGTGATTCAGATCCACATAGATTAATGATTACGTAATAACATAAATTCCTCACGTTAATATTACGCTGAGCATTGTGTAAAACGAGTAATAATGTTTTATACAAATATTGTTCTCATTGGCAGTAACTATTATATTCATAGCTTCAAGGGGTTATTTATTGGAGTAGCGAACGAGCATGCTACCTGGTGTTAAGTGGTCAGTGCCGCCCATGGATATCATGGTTGGTACTCAATCAAGTCTTAATCCCACCTGGGGTCAAACATAGATGCGTCGCTACTCTTGAAGACTAAGATGTTGCCCTCGTATAAAGTGTAACCGGACATCCACACCTTTCAACTGAAACACTAGAATTGTTTTACGGAAGAAATGGGTGTAGGTGGCGCTGGTATTATGGCCCCGGTCGAACCATAAAAGTTCTACCACCTACTCTTATTTGCTAAACTTTCACAAAATGGGGTTGACATGCGTATTGAAATTTGTGTCTGGAATATTTGTTGCATCCTGCAGCCCTTTTTAAGGGAACTGGAGAATGGGGATGTTCACACTATGTTTATTAAATTTTCAAACGCCCTTCAACACTTGGCCAGCGTCGACGGACAGGACGACAGAGACAGATCGACAGCGACAGAGTTCTTTATAACCTGAGTACGGGGACAGTAAGATACCTATGATGACGATAAATTTTGACGGTATTCCCCCTCTCAAACCAGGTTTATACGACCAGAACTTATCTGCCAACCTTTTCTGTTCCATTCCCCACAACTGGAGAGGGCAGGGAGCATATTCCTCCACGCTGTTCATAAGATCAGCTTAGTGGAGATATTTTGGTGATAAATTTACTTAAGTTTAGAGATGGTGGAAACTTGCTGTTTTGATCGGGGCAGTAATTAAAATTAGGTGGCCTGCATGCTCATTCGGTACTCCTATAACATAATAAAAGGTAAAGTCAAAATAAAAGTAATATAATGTATTCACGCGTGTAAGGATTTAATCGTATTTGAAATAGCTGCGCAATAATTATATACGAGTAGTTACAATGGCCATCCATTATTACTATATACTCACTTATCATATCATAGACACGACCACTTAAAGTTGTGCGAGCCAGCGTCCGCAAAGTGTACACACATACATTAAGTTATAGCCAAGTTACGAACTTGGTGGGGCCTAATCAAACTCTGCGGTGGGTCACGTGAATGTTGCTAAGTTTGTTTCTAACTAGCTTCCGCCAACGTCTTTACTTATGTTATGAAGATAGAAAACCGGCATGCAGGCCTCATGATATCCGCAATAAGAGCCGAAGGGCATCGCGCAATAAGACTCCATCACAGACCAATGGAGTGCAAGGTATCCTACAAAAGCGTTAAGGCTGGCTACCGGGGGGTTTTAGTGCGGTAAGAATGCTGCAAGAATGCTGAAAGAACAAAATCCTATTCAATTTAAATAATTGCGACACACGCTTACTATACTCTATGAGTGCACCCTGCAGGCCTGCAGTACAATCCTGCACCAGGATTCTGTGATCTGTGTCATATACTGTCTAAGGTAAGTGTTCAAATCATTAATATTTCAATCTAGCTATGAAGCAAACCTAGGGTCGTTTGCGCCAATACGCCACACAAGCCGTTACAATTCATTTCGTTTTTTTTTACCTTTAAATTGCGCCATATTTTTATACTTATTATCTACGTACGTGAAGACATTGTCCCCAACATGTTTGTAATAAGATATTCCATGCTATTTGTATTTATTTCTCCTCTACAATCCTATTCGGGCTATAAAGAGCTGGCAGCGTTTTTGTATCCCTTTGTACATAAACAGTGGAATCCCGAATCCAATATGCGATCTTCTATCGCGTCTCTCTTATTTTTCTCGCCCGGGGCAATACAATCGATACTGTTTCAGCTTTGTGGCGATAAAATAATACGCGAATTATCTTTCCCTTTTTAAATAAGTTTATATTCTCTTTAAATTTTGTTAGGATATGTCGCAAGTTTATATGCTTTATTATGTTATAGATAAAATAGCGAAAGAACAGTGAGGCAGTTGCACACTTTTTAAGGTTATAGTCTAAGACATTCTGCGCCACATACACAAATGGTTCATTGCTCACAAATAGAGAAGGTTTGGGGCATACTCCACCACGCTGCTCCAGTGCGAATTGGTGGAGAAAGGTTAGTGGCCAACCCGTATGTTGGATGTTTTCAGACCGCCCATAAGGCCTCTGACACGCTTAACGATCTAGCGATGACGACCGGGACCTACGGCTTAACGTGCCCTCCAAAGCACGGAAACGCGCATGAAATTTCTCCACTACCGGTCACCCATCCCACTCCCAACCGCGCCCGACGCTGCTTAATTTGTTGATCGTTCACAATCAACTTAACTAGCGGGGCTATGCGCTTCACGAAATATCTTTAAGCTAGACATTTTGATTAGGTACACAAACAGTCTGTTATGTAGTTAGTTTTTATAGAGAATGGAAATCACGGATAACTAGATATGGTAATATATGAGTTGAAAAATCTTTGTGATGCAAATCAATAGCTCTTAGTTCGTTAGTTGTTAATATCTTAGCCGAAGTAAAAAAACATAGTTGACCCCTCTTTCTTCCGTGAAGCAATTTTTGTGTTTCGGTTGAAGGGTGTGGATGCCGGCTTCACTTTAACCGAGGCTAACATCTTAGTCCTCAAAGGTAGCGCATCTGCGTGCGACCTCAAGCTGAATTAGTTAGAACTTTAATTTGTTATTGAAAATTAGGGGGTGGTTCCATTTAGCAGAAACACAATAGGGTGGAATATCAGACATAGGCTTCTTTGCTGGCGCGCCACCTATAAATTATAAGACAACACGCCGCCCTGCGTAATTGTATCGGATTCATTTCTCACGCGATGTTTACTTGTTTTTACAGTGCTGAAATTGCCAACAGATATTAGACTTCAGCGTCGAATGACGTTGTGTAAAATATAAAAATAATAATTACGTATCGTTGTTATAATTATGTTAAATATGGGAAAAGTAAAATAGCTAACTTATTATTATTAATATGTTGTTTAATAATATTTTAGTATTTTATAGATTTTACATTTCACCCTATATAATTAATATATTATTTTAAGGAATATATTGAATTTATATCTTGTAAAAAGGTATCAATTAGTAAGGTTAAGGTATTTTGGGTATCCTAGGTAAATAAATAATGATTTTCCAAGTCATGGACATTTTTGGTGATATAAATTATTTTACATTTGTTTTATTAAATCAAACTCTATTTGACCTCAACTATAACTGAAATGCTTTATACCTAACATTTTAATAAAAATACCTATATCAAAACACAATATATATTATCGATAGAAATAGAAGCCTACCAGAAAAAAGAATACAAGACTCCGCTATAACGGAAATGCTCGCTTCACACTTTACAAATTGTTTCCTACATGTCGACAGTGACTAACAAACGAGTATCAGGACTAACAAACGAAGCATCCGTTTCGGCGTACTGTTTCGAAGTGTCCATTTTTAAAATCTCATTTTCGGCTGCTACGCTTGGAGCTACGGGGATATGCTACGCTTCGAGCTACGCAGCTACGCCTACGTAACTATGCTACATTGCTACTGCATTGAACTACTACGCAATTTTCGACTAATAAATCTATATAAAACTCTTAGGCCCGTATTACTAAGCGAAACTCAAGATTGAGGTCGATCTGAAGTGCGTATTTTATAAGGTAAAACTCTCACTCAAGATCAATCTCAATTTTTAGTTTCGTCTGTTAATCCCATATAACGTTTAACTCCCCTTATATTTGTTTAAAGTAAACCAATGCCAGCCTAGTGGTTAAGAAATGCGATCGATGTTCGATCCCTGTCACACACCTCTGATTTTTCGGAATTATGTGTGTATTATAAATTAATTATCACTTGCTTTACGGTGAAGGAAAACATCGTAAGGAAACCTGTATATCTGACAGTTTCACAAAACTTTCTCAAAGGTGTGTGAAGTCTACCATTCCGCACTTGGACAGCGTGGTAGACTATGGCCTAATTCTTCTCGTTCTGAGAGGAGACCCGAACCCAGCAGTGGGATAGTAATGGGTCGATGACACATTTTTTACCACTTAGTAAATGCGTTTAAATTTTTAATCTTCTAACTAAATTCTAAGGGATCTAATCTCGTGCGGTTTTTTACAGTGAAATGCGACGCGGACATCGTCTTGAAGTCGCAGGTCGTGAAGCGCGACGGCCAGGATTATCTGAAGTTTACCAGCATGGACATTGAGATCGCCATCAAAGACTACAGGATCAGGCTCGAGGGACTCTTCAATGGTGACAAGGTTCTCGGTAAGTTTCGAGGTTTGAATATGGAGGTAGATATTAAGTTTTAAATCTCCCATTGCGTAATCCACTTCAGTGATTTTACGCACAACGCATAGCGCCTTAACTGATTCTGCTTTTGCTTTAGCATTCTCTCGGAGGAACTCTTATTTATCCCTTCTAATTAGCAATCAACTTATGGCTCACCTTTGGCGCGCATTGGTATGACGATAGTCATATTTAGGATTGTCTCACAGAACTCCTTTAGATGTTATTTTTTTAATCGCCAAACAGCATCACAATATATCTTAATTCTAGTAAAAGGCAGTGGTGGTGTTCTACCTAAATGTGATAGAGTTTTATCAACCCGTAGTTGTAATAATTAATAAATATTAGCTTTGTTCTTTGTTAAACCGTAAATCTTTTACAGGTGAAGCAACTAACGCAGCTATCAACGAGAACCGTGGTGAGTTCCTCAAAACCATGAAGCCTTATTTGGAGAGGACGGTCTCTAAGATTCTTCTCGACTCTGCTAATAAGATCGTCAAAGGACTTCCCTTGAACGATCTCTTCCCTAAACCCTGAAGTTGGATTGCTGTTCTGTAAACTGTAAATATATGCAGCGTTTGAGTTTCTCCATCATAACAATATTTATGTATGAGAAACGTTGCGTCTAGGGCGTTTACTAACGTGTCAATTTTTGTTGATAAGATCTATTACATTTTTCTTGTTTTTAGGTAGTGTGGTCTTAGAAGCTTCGTTTATTCTAAGGTTGAATCGTAACCGTGTCTAGTACTCGAATATTTTCGGGTGGTCTGATATGTGATACGAATATAAAATAAAATAATGTAAGTTTAAATTTTTCTAATGACAACAAATTTTTCTTTTTCTTTTCAATACACTCGAAATATTTTTTAATCTTAAATATTAACACAAAAGTTTTTAAAGGGCCTATAAAATGAATACCTCTCATTTGTAAAACAAGATTGACACGTAAGTATAAAGTGGTATTGTCCGAATATTAATTTCTTTGCGAAAATGAGTTCATCAGTGTTGGCAACTATTTTGAGACGGGTTGTTTTTTATGTGAACACTATTTTTCAAAGATTGTAAGCAAAGTTATATTCTTAAAATTCACTTTTGCACTTTTTATTTTTGTATACTAAAGTATAAAAGTGCGTATTTGCATTCCTTTTCTTTTAGAATTTAATTAAATTTTTAACGAACAGGAATGTCATGTGAAATTTATTTGGCAAAATCTTAGGTTAGTATTTATCTGTTATATTAGTATAATTAGACAAAACTTAGATTATTGTAAAGTTTACTTATTTGTTTATAGCTTGAAATAGTTTTAAATAGTTGGGTAAAGTTATATTGAGTTTTGTTTAATAAATTTAATGATGTTTGTTTAAATGCCAAAGTTTCAATAAAATTTGTAAAATATATGTTTCTTTTATTTTATGAGGCTGAGAGTGGTGAGTGGTTACATCAAAATTCTATGCTTTCATATGCCGTGTATTCTGTAATGGAATAGCAGTTCGAAAACATGGCGTTTCAAGTTGCCTCCAAAAACTTCCATAAAAAAGTTCTGATAAAATAGTCATCGCTTTACTAGACCACCTGACTGTCTTGTCTCATTTGGCTATCTGACTACTGTACTGACCAACCGACTGGCTTCGTCTCTACTGTAGGTACCTTCGATCAATATAGTATTATTGATCGAAGGTAGGTAGGTACCATGGAAGAAAGAGATAGTGGAAATGGTAAGTGGGCGTGTCGAGGCGACCAACATTAAGCGTAGCTACGCTTAA